>JAHBCN010003495.1:0-74376 GCA_019359885.1 Listronotus oregonensis | reverse complement strand
ATGATGTATGTATTATGTATGTATGAGTATGTTTTATGTATGTATTTTGTATGTATGTATGTATTATGTATGTATTTTGTATGTATGTATGTATGTATGTATGTATGTATGTATGTATTTTGTATGTATGTATGTATTATGTATGTTTTGGGGTATGTATGTATGTATGTAGTATGTATGTATGTATGTAAAAAAATTTTTTTGATTTATTTTCCCCTTTTTTTAAAAGAAGCCCTTTTTTAAAACCTTGAAAATTTGTATGGGGGTTAAGAGCCATGACAGAAAATTTTTTAAAAACCCCTTTTAAAAAATTTTATTATTTTTTAAAATAAAAAAAATATCTAAATTAGTTTTCAGTGTATACCTTTCCCGAACAGGGAAATTTAATTTTTTTTTATCGATAAAAAAATAAAAAAAAAAAAATATGAAAAAAAAAAAAAAATTTACAATAATTGTACCATAGTTTTGTCCTTTTTTTTAATGCTTTTAAAACCCAAAAAAAAAAAAAAATTTTTAAAAAAAAATTTTAAAAAAAAAAATCTTGGGGAAAAACAAAAAAAAATAAGGAAAAAAAAACTAAAAATTTTAAATCAAGCTTGGTTAAAAATTAAGGGGAAATTATTTTTAATGTTGTTTGGAAACAAAAAAAAAGAAAATAATTTAAAAATTAAAACAAACCCCTTTTAAGCAAACCAAAAAAAAAAAGTAGAAAATAATTTTTAAGTAAAAGGGTTTTTTAAGTGATAGAAAGTTAAATTTTAATTAATTAGATTTATTAATTTGAAATAAAAAAAAAAAAAGGTATTAACAAATAATTACTTTTGGAAAAAAAGGGGGGAAAAAAATTTTTCTTATAAAAAAGTCTAGGTTTATAAATACTACCAATAAAATAATTTTTAAAATTTAATTTTGGATCCATGCTTTTAAATTGTTTTGCTAAAAACCCAAATTTTTTTTTTTAATTTTTTAAATTATTGAACTTGCTTTACTGTAACAAATTTTTTTATTTTAAAAATTTTTTTTAACTTTTTTTTTAGTTTCCCAAAAAACCCTGTTTTTACTATTATTTCCCCCTTTTTGGTTTTTTTTTTTTGCGCATCTTATTACTTTTAAAAGCCCCTGAATCTTTTTTTAACATTTAGGATTTAACTGATCCACCCTTTAAAAATAAAACTCAGAAAAAAGTCTTGTTCCAAGAAAAAACAAGTAGTCGGGAATCCCCTTGTCTTCTTCACTGGCATTTTCCAGTAAAAAGTTTCTCCGGGGGCTTATGTAAATGACCGACTTATTTGCACAGTGTTCCCAACTTTTATTACCAAGCTCTAGATCTTTTTAAATTTTTTTTGCTAAAGGTCGTTTTTGTCTTGATATATTTGGATAAAAAAGAAAAAAATATAAGAAAAATAAATAAAAAGGGTTTTAAAAGAAAAACCCCAAAAAAAAGTTGGAATTGGGTAACCCTTTGAATGTCTTTTAAAATTAAAAAATTCCCCAACCCAAAAATTTTAATTAAAATATAATTTAAAAACCAAAAAAGGGGAAAAAAAAAACCTTTTTAAAAATTTTTTGGGTTTTTAAAAAAAACTTTTTGGGGGAAATTAAAAAAAACGTTTCAAAAAAATTTTTTTTAAAAAAAAAAAACCCTTTTGGGTTTTTTTAAAAAAAAATCCCGGGGAAAAAATTTAAAAATTTTTTTTTTAAAAAAAAAAACCCGTTTTTTTTGGGGGAAATTTTACAAATTTTATGAAAATTTTTGTAAAAAAATTAAAAAAAAAAAAAAAAGGGGATATTTTTTCAAATTTTAAATAAAAGTGGCGTACATAATTATTTTTATCAGTTACGGTTTTTTAAAAATATCCCCAAAAAACCTTTTTTTAAATGGGATCCCTGTATATTTTTTTTTTTCCTTAAAAATTAAAATTTTTTAAAAAATTTTTTTTTTAAAACCATGAAAAAATTTAAAAATTTAAAGGGAAAAAACCCCTTTAAATTTTAATTTTTTTAAAAACCCCAAAATTAAAAATTTTTTTTTAATAAAAATAAATTCCCCAAGGTTTTTTTTTTTTTTTTTTTTTTTTTTTTTTAAAATTTTTTTTAAAAATTTAATTTTTTAAAATTTTAATTTGAAAAAATTTTAAAAAAAGCCGAAATTTTAAAAATTTTAAAAACCAAAAAAAACCATTTTTTGTAAAAAAAAAAAAAATTTTCCAAAAAAAAAAAAACCTTTTTTTCGATAAAAAAAAAGATATGTTTTAAAAAAATTCTAAATTTTTTTTTTTAAATTTTTTTTTTAAACTAGATACAAAAATTTAAAAAATTTTAAAAAAAGGTTTTTAAAAAAATTTTGCCCTTTTTTTTTAAAAAAAAATTGTAAATTTCTTTCCCTTTTTTTCCCAATTTTGGCCCTTAAAAAAAATTTTTAAATTTTTTAATTATAAAATTTAATTTAAAAAAATAATAAAAAATTTTTTTTTTTTATAATAAAAAAATTTTTAAATTAATAATTTAAAATTTAAAAAAAACTAAATTAGGGGAAAGTGAAAAATGAAAAACCCGGGAACTTTGACATTTTTGAATTTTAAAAAACTGGTTGTCAATAAATAATCTAGTTTGAATTGTAGTTTTAAATTTATTAAACAAAAAAAAAACTTACATTGCAAAATTAAATTTTGATTTTTTTATTAAACTTTACCGATGAGCACATGGCGCCTTTATTACCCTTTTTTTTCACTAACGATTACGGAGATACCCTATAACAGTATCAAAATAGGACACCTTAAAAATTATTTAAGCGGGGGGGACTTCACATCAAAAACAATATTCCTGTTGTCTATATAAATATTTCTGTTTTCTGCAGTGCTTAGAAAAAAAAACAATTAAGCAATTATTAAGTTAGTTATGTTTTTTAAAGAAAAATCGGGGGTTTAAACCTTTTTAACTGCTTTATCTTCTAATTATTTGTTAATATTTTTATGTACTTTTATTAATAAGTATTACGGATAAACAGTTAGCAAATAACATCACATATCATGTTCTATTTTAAAGCAAATTAAAATATGACAGTAAATTCACACAATGCCACAAACATATTAAAATAGATAAAGTTGGATGGGTAAAGATACTTATAGTCTGACAAACTTAACTGTAACAGCGAAAGAAATTTAAACTATTTCGAACGAATATATGTGTGTGTGTCAAGTTTAACTACAAGAAAGCAATAGTACTTACTACTATATACTCAAGTAGTAATTTTAATGTTAAAATTTTTTTTCAATAACAAAATAAAATATTGAAAAAAAGCTGAAATTAAATGATGATACTTTAATTTTTATTTAATATCTTTTTTGTTTTACTAAGGAATATTATGTTATTAGGTAATTATTTTCCAAAGACCTTATCGATTTTGTCTAAACTGGCAACATCAAACAAAGGCTTGTCCAGTTGCGAACTAAACGAACCTGGTTGGTGGAGCTTGTCATGTTTTTTTTTAGCTTGATTGGAAATGTTTGCGCTGTTTCTGGTTCTATCTTGGAATGTGAATATTTAAACATTCAGTGTCGGAGGTCGAAGGTTTTATCCTTAGTTCTAAGTGTTAAATTTTATGTTGTGTAATTTTGTTTGTTTTTGTGTTTTGTTTTCTACCTTGTATATACATTTTTAGTTCTTTTGATTTTTAATGTATTTCAATAGTATTACTATTGTTTTAAAATGAACAAATTTCTTGCGAAAGACACTACATGGACAAACAAAAGAAGTAATAGCAAATGTTTATAGGTAAGTAATAATCTTATAAACAGTAATCATGTTTTTTCTATTGGGTTTAAACATTAAATTACGAAAAAAGCTTTATAATATGTAGCGGCAACTAAAGTTGGCAAGTCATCTGTTGAACAATTTTACAAGAGAGTCTTTATTCGTCTTTATACCATTTTTTACGTCAAAAATATGAAAAATTTATTGTTTTTCATTAAGCTGTTGAGTAACAAAAAAGCGGGCAAGTCTATGGCAACCGCTTGTCACTAAATAAAGACTGAGTAATATACGCTTTATTTCAAACTAACACTGTTATACACAGAATAAAGCATACAGCTTCTCATAAATTAAATAAAAGCACTTTTAAATATACTTGTGTCCATTTTATTTTTGTTTTATTTTGTTAATAGGGTTTGGAGAAGAACGCAACATTCTTTAAAATTTCCAAAACGTAAGCTTGATCGGGTATCTCTTTAACCAGTTGCCGTATCAACTGTACGAAAAAATTAGAAGATAAGGAACGTGGAAAATAACCCCAATCAAATGTTATCATCCTAAAAAAAACGACGCGTCTTTTCTCTTGTCGAGAAGAATAAAAATTTTGATTTTCAAGTGATAAGACATATGATAAATAGGTTTTATTTAAATTGAAAGTTGCCCCGGGCAAGTAGAAAATTGTTAAAAAAATTGCGAAAAGATTTAAATTTTTCATATTCTAGGGAAACACAGGACTTACTAATATCAAACGGTTTTTTGGCGTAATTTAAAAATAATAAAAAAAATAAGACGTCTAATAATTACATTGGAGGTACAAATATATACATGAAATACGAAAAATCGCCAAGAAGGGCGAAATAATTTATTTGGACGAGACAGGGTATTTTAAATTATATTAATAGTAATTTTAAATTTTTATTTTATAAATTTCTTTTCAATTATCAAAAAGCAATGATAATACTACAGGGAACGTAGAACGACTTTTTCCTTTATTTTGAATTATTACCAAAAATTAAAAATACCGCCTATCTTAGAGTAAACAAATAAAAAAAACCGATTAGATGATGACGTTTTCTGCATTTTTTTAAATTTCCATGAAATATATTGTGAAATTGTTACTGGTGGTCTTTAAATGCCTTTATTTTTGGTGACGACCATACAATTAAAATATATTTTAAATAAAACATAAATGTATACTGTACACATTATTTCATTTAAACAAATTACAAAATATTCCTGAACTTTTGGAAAATCCGCACGCCGCTGTGCTTTTCATGAATGAAGTACGCCATGTTTGGTTTACAACTTCCTTCCCCTTACCGACGCCGCACTGTCACAGATACGGTTGCCAGACTATAGTTGTAACTAGCTGAGTGCACCTTCATCAAAAATTATTACTTTTTACATTATTTAATAAAATAAATAAATTTTTACAATATATTAATGAGATTCATTTTTTTTAATAAGACATGTCACGCCATTTTCTGAAACCTAAAACATTTTTGATTTATACAATTCCACTAACATTCACATTGTGGTACATATGTTTCGCTAATACTGTAGCTTCCTAAATAACTAGTTTAAAAAAGCTACAGTGTCAGTGAAATATATGTTACATGTTGTTAAAACCCTGCAATTTTTTAAATTATAATGGGAAACTTACAATTCTCCATTTCACTTAAAAAAATAGTTCTGTATTTTAAACGGAAATGTATGCATCATCGCACTGTGCAAAAGAAAATAACAAAAGAGCTTTTAAAAACAAGCAAATCTGCATACTAAGAGACAGAGGAGTCACTGAGGGCACTGGCAAGACCCAAGGTAACGTCCAAGTTAACATAAAAATGCCAAAAAGAACTGAAAGTCCTGGGAGAACGCAAAAGGGTAACTCACCTGTCAGTAGGTACCAGAAGACAACCAAAAAGCGAATGGGCTAGTGAGACCATGGAATGAATCCGAAACAACCACGAGGAATACTGGAGGAGCATCAGTGAAATAAGACATGGAAAAAGTTTTATAAAGGGTCCATCCAACAGAACGAAGAAAGAACTACTTAGACAAAGTAACACACAATAAAGGCTTATACAATGGTGACCCAAGTTGCAGAATATGTGACGAGGGGGAAGAAACAGCCTACTATATCCTGTGCGAATGTAAAGCGTTGAATTACAAAAGATTGGAAAACCGAAAATAAACCTACAGGAATATGGACAGACAGCCTTGTAAAAGGAACAAGACTAATAGGAGAATTGGTATAAACGAAAATGGGAGATTAGGCACAAAAAGCCCAGAAAGCTGCGCTGCCTCCAATAGTAAATCAGGACGGCTCCCAGGAAAGAAAAAAAAACTGTTTTCTTATTATTTTTACGCCATTAAGAAATTTCTTCTTTAAAATATTTTTATATGTGTATTTTTTAATTGCGTAGAGCAAATTGTTGTCAATATTATTAATTGATTTTAAAAAAACTAAAAACATTGCATACATATTCTAATATTAAAAGCAAAGCTGATAATTACATAACCATCTTAATTACCCAGTTGCCACAAGCTCGGGCCCAGATTCCGCGCTAATTCCGCAACATTTTGAATATAATGCCAGGCCAAGCCGCATAAACTTACATTACATATTCAATAGCGGCCAACTTGCTAAACCGAATCTTAGTTTATTAAACCAAAGTTGGCGCAACTGGCGAAAGGCCCAGAGGACTAATTAAAGTTCTAGTGTATTTTTATAGGTTATGGTTTACTCTTTTGCTTATTGTTTATATAATTAAGAAACTGGCGCATGTGATGGTAGTTTTATATTTAATATTTAATATGGGTTTTGGGACAACTTTTTTAAAACTAATTTTTAGTTGTTTGGGAAAATGCCCCTTAATATATTTTGTAAACCCCAAAACTTCCAAAAATATGTAAACATTGCGAATAATCTGAAACTCTTGCTTTATGTATTTCAAAAGCATTCCAGTAATATGAGTTTTTTTTAACTATTAAATGGGATTAAAAAGCCCGAAATAAAAAAATAAACATTTGAAGGCCTAAAAAGCCTTAGAAGACATACAGGGTGTTTTAAATTCGACTCTCACCATTGGAACCTCAGAAACGGTAAGAGATACAAGGTAGTTTAAATTGGGGCAAGGTTGCGTATTAAAGAGCCCAATAATACACCTTTAAAAATTAAAGTTATCTTTTGTACTTTTGGAAATATACCTTCTCTTTGGGAAATTTTTTTTTCGCTTTATGTTTTGGGGTTTTTAAAGGTTTTTTAAAAAAATTTTTTTTATTGGCTTTGAAAGTTTTATTTAATTTTTTTGAGCCCCTTATAATCCCAATTACAAAAATGTATAACACTTAATATTTATTTAACAAATATGGAACGCCCCTATAAGAAATTATGTGCGATCCTTCTCTAACACATTGTCTCTTATGGAAAATATGTTTATTTAACAGAAATATATCAAGTGTTATACATCATTGTAATTGGGATTAAAACTACCTTAAAAGATGCAATAAAATCAAGAGCAATATTTAAAAAATTAAGTTGATGATGGTTTAGCGAAAACGAAACGTCGTATGAAATTTTGACTTTGCCAATAGATGAAGTATAAAAAATTCCAATAAAAACGTATTTTTAGATTTTTGCTGCCTTTTGAAATAAAAACGAAAATTGCAAATTTCAGTTTTTTTCGCAGATCTATTATAATAAATTAGCTTTACACTACACCTTAAACGTTTTTTAAGGACTAATTTGGCCAAATTCCCAATGTTTTGGAAGCTACTCCTTACTTAAACATATACTTAAAGGGTAGAAGTTATATTTTAAGGTCTACTTCCTAATTTAACATACAGGGTGTTTAAAATTGCAAATTTAAGAAGGTGATTATTTTTTTGGTTAAGCAACTACAAATACAATTTTTTTGTCTCTTGATATTTTTTTCTTTTTTGTTTCGTTTTTAAGAAAAAAAATAAATAAAAACAATTTATTGCTACTCGCTGGACCCTATTAATCGTTAACAAGTTGCAAACTAAAATTTAATTTTTTAAAGTTTTTTTTACATGAGGTCCAAAGACTTGCAATGAATTATTTTCTTTTTAAACAAGACAAAAAAAAACATTAAGAAACAAAAAAGTTGTAGTATTAGTTGTTAGAACTAAAAAAATTATAAAATTTTATAAAGTCAGTGACGTACATATTTTTTAAAATTATTTTCGATAAAAGTATCTTCTGAAACACCACTGGAGTTAATAATTTTATTTTAATTTAGCCTAAATAAGGCCCTTATTACTGGGAATAAAACTAAACAATTTTAAGAAAATCGCCTACAGAGTATTTAAGATAATTACAAGAAACCATTTTTTTTAAGTTTAAAAACCTGTATCTTAGAAACTATGCATTTTCGGACCCATATTAAAAGAAACTTTTTTTATATTTTTAATAAGGAATTGCCTCCTGAAATTTGGCCGTTTATTTTTTAAACATCCCGTGTATTTAGAAAACCAATTTCAATATAATTAAGGTTGTTTAAGGAAAACTGAAAAAAAAACTATCCGAGAAAACCAGTCTAAAGTAAATAAACTGCTGGACACTCGAAGTGCATAACGTAATTTTTTGAGGTATTTTTAAGGTTCGATATTTTAAAAACGGTAAGCGATATTAAAATGCGGTTTCCGATGTTAACTTGCCCAGGGTGTGTAGATTATATCTTTGGCTGATGGATAGTCAGGTGTGACCAAAAAAGGTTTTTACAGTGTGTAAACTAAAACACTGCATTTTTTACAAAACTTTATCCAAGGTTACTTTTTACAAAACGCAGTTTTATAAATTCTTATATACACTAGAATAATGTTCAATTAAATACAAAAACAATTTCTTGCGTTTTTTGAAATTCCTCTTTTCTTGGGATATACAGGGTATATTCGAAAATATTGACATGGAGGTACAAAAACATTCCTAATTTATTAGTGATGGCCAAAATCAAACTCATTGAGGTGATTTTTTTTATTATCTCTAATGCCCCATCAGGAAAAAATACAATTTCAACATACAGGAGTGTAAAAAAGTTTACATTTGGTTTTATTCCTAAAATTTTATGATTTTGCATATTTTTATGCATTGAACATTCAGAGCTAGAGAAATTTTATTAAAACGTAATAAATTTTAATTATGTTACTTGATTTACCTTAATTAGACTCTTTTACCGAAACGGTTTTTTGTATTTCACCCTAACCTCACTTTTAAAGAAATTGGCGGCGCTAAGCTTTAAAACTAATTTTTAACAATATTGTACAATGTTTTTTAAAACCACTTGACTAATCAATCTAATGGACACAAAAAACTTGAAGATATAAATGGTAGGCACCAGATTATAACTAAAAGAACGTTATCAAACTTATAAATTAACTGAATAGGTAACAAAGAAATGTGGCCATGTTAATATTTAGTTGGCCCTCCTCGAAGACGAATCACTTTACGGCATCTCCGAGGCATACTGTGTACTAAATTATTAATTAAATCTTGGGAAATGTTATTCCATTCCTCTTGTATTGCTTCGGAAAGCTCATTTAAGGTTTCTGGAACAACATCTCTAGATCTCACTAATAACTTTAGATGAGACCACACATGCTCTATAATATTCAAATCCGGAGACTTTGCAGGCCAATCCATACGATTTATTTCATTAGCCTGCAAAGCTTCCGTCACAATTTGCGCTCGGTGAGGCCGTGCGTTATCGTCAACTAAAAGAAAATCATTGTCATAATTTCTAGCAAATGGCCCAACAATAGGAAGTATAATATTGTCTCTATGAACTAGAGCATTAACAGTTTGCCTGGTGATAAAAATGTCAGATTTCCCATTGTATATTACCCCCGCCCAAACTGTGATACCTCCTCCATCAAGGTGTCATATTTTCTACGGCATACCGTTCATTTGGCGCTCTCCAAACAAGAATTCTACCATCCGAATGAATAAGATTGAATCTTGTTTCGTCGCAAAAGAAACAGTTTCTCCACTGATTTATGGTCCAATCGCGATACTGCTGTGCCCATGCTAACCTAGCTGTACGATGATGTGGCAGCAAACGGGTACACTTCGCTCTACGCCCTGCTCCAAAAATAATTGTTTAATTTTATACTGTGGCCGTATTATTATTAAAATTCCACTTTTATTATTAAATGTCTTTCGATATTACATCTATTGGACCTTGCAATTTAATGCTCGCTATGATACATACCTCAAATTGTTTCTGTTTAATGTCCTTCTTACAGTTCGATCAGAAACACGTATGCTCGTTTCAATTTTCTGGAGCACTTCGTACGTTGTTGTTGCGTTTGAGGTACTAAATTTCTTTCTGCTCTTCTGTCAATTTTTTTCACCATTCCTCCACCATGCCGATAAGTGTCATTTGTATTTATATATCTTGTTTAGAGACGTTTTAAGACGCGAAATTAAACTCTGACATACATTGTATAAACTCGCGACATCTTGCTGAGCCATGCCTTGGTCCAAGAGCCTAAGAGCATTTTGTCTTTCGGTGACAGTAAGCCTTGGCATTGTGAACGAATAAGAAAAATAAATAAAATAACAAACAATTAAGGGTAAGTATTACGAATTTAAATATAAGAAAGCAAAACGGAACATTAAAATGTCAACCAAGGAAAAAATGTCCAAATAAACAAATACCACTTTCCATAGAGTCCATGGCCATCTTTTTTTTATTTTCATATTTTAGATTACCGACAATATAATATTTTAATAGGAGAGAAATTTATAGTCGTTTTTGAGTAATAAAAGAAGTAGGCCCTTTTTTAGAACTCCTCTTTGTTGCATATCATGTGCACTATATTTTATTCAAACAAAACATATTTAAGGTACTCCTTCTTTTTGAAATTGCGATTAACTTAAGATAAATGTAGGTATAGTATATTAAAATGTTAAGTAGAACCTAAAAATATAACAATATACCCAAATATAAAAAATAAAAAAGTTGCCATTGCTTTTTAACAGAACCGGCAACCCTGTATAGCTTAAAATATTTCTAGACGATAAAGCGTGTCCTCTTATGTAAGTGACTTACTGTTTTTAAAGAGCTGCTACTTAATTCATCGAAAACGTTTAAGGTACTATGACCGGTACAAATAAAAAATTCCAATAAAACCCTACCACTAGTACCAGTCACCGTTTTATAGGCGTTATAATGCTCGAATTTGCTTATAATAATCATTCAGTTCTAAAAAGTCAAGTGGATTTAAAACACACTTTACAAAATTCTTAAACATTAGTTTTAATGCTTTGCGCCGCCAATTTCTTTAAAAGTGAGGTTAGGGTGGAATACAAAAAACCGTTTTGGTAAAAGAGTCTAATTAGGGTAAATCAAGTAACAAAATGAAAATAAATTACGTTTTAATAAAATTTCTCTAGCTCTGAATGTTCAATGCATAAAAATATGCAAAATCATAAAATTTTAGTAATAAAACCAAATGTTAACTTTTTCACACTCCTGAATGTTGTAATTGTATTCTTTTCTGATGGGGGCATTAGAGATAATAAAAAAATTCCCTAATGAGTTTGATTTGGGCTGTTACTAATCAATTAGGAATTTTTTTGTTCTCTCATGTCAATATTTTCGAATATACCCTGTATATCCCAAGAAAAGGAGAATTTCAAAAAACGCAAGAAATTGTTTTTTTGTATTTAATTGAAGATTATTCTAGTGTATATAGGAATTTATAAAACTGCGTTTTGTAAAAAATAACCTTGGATAAAATTTTGTAAAAATGCAGTGTTTTAGTTTACACCCTGTACAAACTTTTCCGGTCACACCTGACTATCCATCAGCCAAAGATATAATCTACACACTCTGGGCAAGCTAACATCGAAAACCACATTTTAATATCGTTTACCGTTTTCAAAATATCGAACCTTAAAAATACCCCAAAAAATTACGTTATGCACTTCGAGTGTCCAGCAGTTTAGTCTAGGAAAAAGGAACAGTTGTTGTAATAAAGAAAAAAACCTGTGTTAAGATATGGCAAAGATGGCTTTTATCGAATTTGTTTAATTATTGAGAATAATAATACTATTATACAGGATGTCACAGAAGTAATGGACACAGAGCAACAGCAGATTTCTTAGGTCAAAATAATGCAATTAACGTAAACTTGCCTTATCCGAAAGTTGAAAATAACAAAGATACAGGGTATCAAACTTTTAATTTTGTTTTCGTTTCTTCGTAATAATTTCTTAACTAAATGACATAGCTGTACGAAATTGAGGATTTGGGAGTTTTTTAAGACGAGAAATTCAAATTTGTCCATATTTTTGATGTTGCTAATAAAGGGGGTCAGCTACGGCCTAACCTACTTGGTTAAGATGACATGACTTTTTTAAGCTTAGTATATTCACCTGTTTATTAAAAAAGAAGTTACTATAGTTACCGCTGCATCAAAAATGTATACCTTAATTAGGTCTCTAGGAGCAACTGTTTTCGAGATAAACGCACTTTAAAAGACTCCGCAATTTTCCTACAAAAAATGGGTTTCAGCCAATTGTTTTCAAACTTTGCAAAGTATTCGTAATAGTTTTCAACATGCTAATCAGAAGTCTCTGCGGGCACAAAACCCGAACACCCCTCTAACCCTCTCAAAATTACCCTCAAAAGTTTCCAAATCTTCAGTGACCTTCAAGGCTGATTTTAGGGGGATTAGAGGGGTTTTTGGGTTTTGTGCCCGTAGAGACTTTTAATTAACGTGTTAAAAACGATTACTTTACCAAGTTTGAAAAAAATTGGCCCAAACCCATTTTCCATAAGAAAATTGCGGGGTCCTTTAAAGTGCGTTTATCTCAAAAACAGTTGCTCCTAGAAACCTAAATAAAGTATACATTTTCGAAGCGGCGGGAACTATAGTAACTTCTTTTTTAATAAACAGGTCAATATACTAAGCTTAAAAAAAGTTATGCCATTAAAACAAGTGGGGTAGGCCGTAGCTGGCGCCCTCTAAAAGCAACATCAAAAATTATGGACAAATTTAAATTTCTCGCCTTAAAAACCTCCCAAACCCTTTTTTCAATTTCTTACCTTTTCTTGTCATTTGTATTTTTTAAAAAATTTAATTAAATTTAAAAATGAAAAAAAAAATTTTACCCTTTTTTATCTCTTGTTATTTTGAGCTAAATGGAAACAAGTTTACTTTAAATATTTTTGCCAAAGTAGTGTTCTTGTGCTTCAAAAGCAAAAAAAAAAAAAAATTTAAACTCAAACAAAAACCAAAATTTTTACTGCTCAATTACTTATTTAGCTAAATTTAAAACTCAGTTTATTTCAATTTTGGAAAAAACTTGTGTTAAAAGTGAAATTACCTTTACAAATTAAACCATTTTAGTTAAATTCATTATTATAAAAAATTTAAAATCTATCTAATAACATCTTTTTTAAAAAAATATCTCTAACAATTTAAATTTAAGTAAACAATTACTAGTACAACAGTAGACATCTAAGCATACTTTACCCGTAGGGCAACCTATACAGCGAAATCTATTTGTTTTAATTAAAACCGTGATTTTTTTTCAAAAAATGTAAGTTATGCAAACATTTAGATATAATAAAATCTTAAGTGACCATTGGTTAAATTGAAATTTAAAAGAAATAACAAAATTTGTAAAGCATTGACTGATTTTTATGTAATATATTGTAACGGACAAAAAGAAACATTACATCAGATTAGTTTAATACTCTCTTATTTACAAATTTATTAACCTAATTTTCTAATAAATAAGCCCTGATGGTTCTTTTCTATTTTCAATTAAAGTCTTGATAGGTACCTAACTAATGATATTGACTATCAAGATGCCAAGCAGTAATATTAAAACGGATTACACTGAAAATTCCACCGCTTTATCTAATGAAATGTTTTAAATTGTTCGAAAGCCTATAGTTAACGCTATGAAAATAGTTGGCGACACGGTCTCTAGTAAATTAATTAAAATTCGATCTGTTAAAATTTTTATTAAATTTTAGATGTAAAAGTTTTCGTTATTTTAGAGCATTTTTTATTTATTGCAAGGATTTTTAAAATTTTCCACTTTAATTAAGCGGATTTTCAGATTTTTTTAAATCAGAGCTAAATATGCAGCTATTAGTTAGCTTTTTAACATCGTTATAATTTCACTAAGCAGATTATTTTACAATCATTTTGGTTAACCGGGCATAAACTGCGTTGTAACTAATATATTTTTTGCCATAATGGTTACCAAAACAATTATATTGTATAATTATAATTTTTAAAAATTTCAACGCATTTTTTCCAATGAAATGTACATTAACGGCCATTAAATCTTGAGCAATTCTTTTTCCCCTTCGTAAAATAGGCTTCTGCCACCTTGTACTGAATATAAATACCTGTTAAAAAATCCTATAAAAAACAGGTGTCAGTTGTCAGTGTCTAAAAACATTTTTTAAAATGCCAAACTTAACTTTGGGTTAAAAAGTATTAATTATTCATTATATTAAGCAAAGAGGTTAGCCAGAAAGGGATGTGGCAAAAGAGCTTAACATCCCAAATAGTACTATTTATTTTGTTAAAAAAATAGCAGTAAACACACTCCTTCGAGAGAAGATCTGGAAGTGGTCACCCCAAACTATCGAATTAAAAACAAGACAAAAATTTAGTTAATGTTTTGAGAAACCAATCATTTAAATCTGTAGAGTCAGCAAAAACGAAAAGCAATTTCACAGCATCGGTTAGAACGGAACGGCGAAGAATAAGACAAATATCCGAATTGCGCTGCCACCTGGCAGCCTTAAAACCATTTTTAACAAATGCCAATAAACAATATCGCATTGGATTTGCTCTACAATTTTACTTGGAACCTCCGATTATTTGGGAAAATGTAATATTCACCGATAAAAACGTGTTAGAATGGGATACTTAAGGTAAACAGGTCTTAAGGAACACGATTTGATCAAAAATATATGCAAGATAAGTGTCCCGTTCATACGGCCCGGCAAGTCGATGAGTGGATGGAAGAGCAGCGTATCAGGGTTTTTGGTGGCCTGCACGTAGTCCGGATTTAAATTTTAGAGAAGTTATTTGGGGCTTATTAGTTAAAAAAATAAATAAGAAAAATTAGTTAAGGCCCCAAAATATATACAAATTTAAGGACAAAATTTTATAGGTATGGAATGAGTTACGAGGAAATCCGGAATACGCCGGGGCTTTGGCCTATTCGATGCCTGGAAGGCTAAACTCTGTTACAGAAAAAAACTGGGCCGCAATAAAATATTAAATTTGTTTGAAAGGATATTTAAGTTTATTTAAATTCATTAAATTGTTAATTCATTTATTAATTTGTGAGTTTTTCTAAAATATAAATATTTTTTTACCTTTTGCTTTATTTATAGTAATTAAAAGAAAAACAAAATTAAAAAGAGCGATTTACAAAAATTGGAACAAAAGTCAAAATTTGACAAATTTTTGCCTAATATTTGATGGTCATCACTGAACTTCAGTAATTTTTTCTTACATTACTTGTTTTCGGTTTAAAATTTTAATAAATTAAACACGTAAATATATTATGTCGTGGAAAGTATAAATACTGAAATATTGGACATATTGTCCTTAATTGTAAGATACTTTTTGTCAAAAACTTAAAAATTAAGCTTGGTTTTCTTTAAGGTGTACAACTCAAAATAAAAAATATTCAGGGATTATTAGGATCTGTATTTGCTTAAAAGCCCCTCTCTACGGGAATACCGTTATGATTTAAAAACACAGTTCCACAAAAAAAGGGGTGTGTGCTGGGTGTCAAACTTAGATTTTCTAGCATATTTTTCTGTACTGAACACAAATCTAAAATCAAAATTTGAGGTCAAACAGCAAAAAAATTAAGAATAAGAGTAATTTCGGATATAAATGATTTTTTTTTTAAATTTAAAACGTCAGTATTTCAAAAACTATAAAAGTTACAAGAAACTTTATACGACATAAACTATGTATTTTTACAACATATTTAATTTAAGTTATATATAATCTTTGACTTTATGCAATATTTTTCGAGTTATAAACAAAAAACCGAATTTTCAGGTATACCCCTGAAAAAAAATTGTTTTTTTTTGCAAATTTTGGGTAATTTGAGATTTAATAAAATAAATAATTTATAATAAAAAAAGACCACAAAAATTTCATTCATAAAAAAATCCTATTTTGGACTGGCATTTTTTGTCTAAATTACATTTTCGTTTATATCTCCTTTTTAATATATCTTATCAAAATGTTTATAAAACTTTTTATATAAACAATTAAGAAAGCTTTATTATTTGTTATATTTTTTAGCACACAACTGAACGAAGTACATCAGATTACGTATTGCTCTCCGACCTGCCCAATCAACCTGAATCACCCGATATTTATAGAGTCAGATCTCCAATGTTGCCGGTGCAATCAGGTCAGGTGTGGAACTGTCATATCAATAAATGTTTATTTTTAAATCGATGTTGTTTATATTAACACAAAACTAACATTTTTGAATACTCTTTATTACATTTTTAAGTCAATTTCCTAGATTTTGATTTTTGAGATCTGGCAATTTGTTTACGTTTATCCAAAACAAAACAAAGAGATCACTATACCAAACACCTGGCCTACAAACTGGCGTTGTGTTAATTCTATCCTTTGAGTTCGTTGGTAACTTTTATAATTCCCAACAAACTTAAAATTGTGTTTTTGTTGTTTTACCGAACAAAAAAAGAATGCATACACAAATAGCGGACGATTGCAAATTCTTCCGGTCCATTGCTATATACCTATAGGGTGCCCCTGTCTGTACTTATAAACCTGCTAATGAGGGTTTCACATCATTAACATATCGTGGCTAAGTAAATCTAGACCTCTTAGGAGTTAGCTCAATATCAGGAGTAACTAAATCCTGTGGGACAAACTGATGTTCTGGTATGCTGGTAGATTAGGATTTTGTATGCTACATCCCATTTCTTCTAAAATTTCAGATTAATCATATACAAAAATATTCTGGTATTTTAAAGAAAAATTAAAAAAAAAAATGTTTCTTTAAATTTTTTTTAAAAACTAAAACACATTGTAAAAGTATTGCAGTTTTCAGCAGTTGAACTATTATGACCAAAACAATATTGCAAAATCTCAATAAAGTATTTAAATTTACATGCAATTTTTTATGGCCAGCTTGAAAATACACCGTTTGATATCATATAATTAGTTACATAATGGTGTGCCTCCATTTGAAACCCCAAAATCTATTTCCATATCTTGCTCACACTTTAGTATTGATGGCACACTCCCACGTTTTAATTTTGAATATCCTCCAGCAAACCCTTTTTGCATTGGAAAGGAAAATCATTAACAGTAAAATGATCAGAACATATCAATAAGGTTATGACATCACCAAGTTTTCATCCAACTTGCAAAATGACAACCATACTTTTCTGATGATATGATCTTTAGGAAATCTAGAAAAAATATATAATAATATTAATAATTTATTAACAGCTCTCAACAATCAATCAGTTACTACACAATTGTTTACTATAAATTAATTTCTAATAGAACGACAGACCAGGAGAGTTTATTACCCACACGCTTGGCATGCTGCTGAAAATAAATAAAATCTTTATTACTACCCCTCGATTAAACACACTATAAAAATGTGATTACATAGACGAGTACCTGCTGCCGTCCTAATCTACAAATTTACAATAGGCCATTTTGAAAAATCGTATTGTATTAAATTATTCTTTGGTACCTAACAAAAACAATGCATTTTATATTTCTGGGAAATCTGCTGTATTTGAATAAAACTCAATGTTAAAGTTTAAATTATAAAATTTGCGCTAAAAACGCTGTCTCTGTAATGGCGTCGACATATGTTTCGCGTGACGTCATATGCAAGTAAACAAGTTAACTACGAGTGCAACTACAGTAAATTTTGTTAATAATTTCTCAATTTATTGGCTAGAATGGTATATAAATGGTGTGTAGTGCCACAATGTATGTATCAATACTTCTCTGAAAACACCACAAAAAAACTTTATGTCTGTCCTGTAAGAAACCTAAAAAGAAAAGTAAGAATTGGGCCTGAAGAGATCCAAACAGCTTCATCGCATTCTTAAATGTTTTTGGGTAAAGTTCATTTTGCTGTAAGTAAACAATACAACAGCAGACCATAAATTTCTTGGTAATAACATAACTATGGATTGTAGAGAGATAAGGATCGCCATCTCTGTGTTAAAAAAGTGTCCGTCGAAATGTGTTGAGATTTTGAGAAATATTGAATGATGTAATAATTTTTTAAAGGTATTTACATAGCTGTTTTTACATTTTTGAGTTCTGCAGCATAGTAGTCAGCGTTATTTTTAAACAATCATAAATGTCAGGTAGGTTTCTGTTATCGGCTTGCACAAAATGTATGTCCATTTTGAGGTAGGAAACGTATAATTATGTTACTTGAAATATTTCTTTTATTTAAAAAGGAACAGTTATTTAGATAGTTAAAGCTTATTTTCAATGGTGGCAAATAGCCTATTAAAACTATGTAAAACTATAAAGCCTAGTTCTCAGAGCTTCGTCTGTCGCTGGCGACACTTCTCTGATTGGTGAAAATGTCCAACACCTTTTTTTTTTTTAATGTTATAAAGATGACTGATTAATTGATATTCTTTCAAAATTATTAATTTTTTTCAAAAAAATTCGTAAATGTGACGAACCATTGTTCTAGTCACCATATGCTTTTTTATTCTCTTTATAAAAAAAACTATGGCATGAAATAACTTTTACAAAGCAAAGCATTTCATTATAATCATTAATTTCATATTTCCAGGGATATTATAATACATATTTTAGGTTCCCAGTTCCCAGATAAATTATAATATTGTACCAAACTAACATTTTTTGTTTTATAATGGTAACGGTTATGTTTCGATTACCTATTTTATAAAACCTAAGAACCTATCAATGGTTTGCGAAACGTTTTCGTTACTCTTATAAAACCCATATAGCACGTAAATGGGGAATATTATAAAGGTAACGGTGACTAAATTTTAGTACCATATAAAACCTTTACTCCCATTTTTTTGTAACTAAGAGGTTGTCGTTACCTTTATAAACCATAAATAAGTTTTATAGCGGCAAGGAATACATTTTCGTTACCGCTATATAACCTTTATATTCCTTTTAAAAACCATTATAAACTTCCTGACCTACAGTGTTTATAAACACTAAACACCAAATAATAAAGCCCCCTTTTAGCTTCATCTCCTTCTACATCGTTTGTTTACAATATGTTCTATTTCAAGTCCTTGTCATTATTATTCTGCTTCTACTCTAAAGTGGACAGCAATAGATTTTATTTTGATATTATCAAAATGGCGTATTAAATGATTATTATAACAACTTAAATACCAGTACTCTGAGAATTTTCTATGAGGACTCAATTTTACTTGGCACGAAAGATTTATAAAGTAATTTTACATTTTACCCTTCCTAAAACAAAGGGCTCTCTAAAAATTTATTTTTGTAAAAACCTCAAAATTAAAATTATGTCTTATGATTTTTTTTTGCAGATAAACTGCCCAACATTTCTTAACCCCATGTTTTTGACAAAATCCGTCTTTTTGCTTCAGTAGTATGGCTTAAAATGAAGTATTCTTTATTTTTGTGTAAATATTTATGTCAATTCGATCACAAACATAAAAATGGCCGCCATATAAAAGGACGCAATGTTCGCAATTTCGCTTTTTAAACACCTATAGTTTTATATAAGCCTTTATCTATTCCATTTTCAGTAATTTGAGTTGTGGGTGATTTATCACCTGATGGTGTGCTTCGAAAAATTTTCTCGCAGATTTTAGTGCACTTTCTATAAAAGCTGCTACCATATTTAATTTTTTTCCAATTTTTTCTCTCCTGTGACATGTTTCATTTACAATCAATTATTAAACATTAAGAAAACACAAAAAACAATTATTAAACATCTTAACCTAAAAAATATAGTGGCCCGCTGTGCCCCTTCTACATAAAAAAGTTGCTACTGGGCCTATAAGTTTTATAAAATTCTTTAGGTTTTGTAGTAGCTGTAGAATATTTATTAGGTGCCTTAAGATTTATAAGGATTTTACGAAGTAAGCTATAAAACACCAAAAGTAAAAGTTTAATAATAAGGTTTTTAAGAACGCTATAAAACCCCTTTTAAAAAAACCCTTTCGTAAACCAAAAAACCCAAAAGGGTTTTTTAGATAAGGTAACGGAAACTTTTTTGGGTGCAATGTTATAAAACTTTTAAGTACTTTGGTATTTTCTGGGGCAAAAAACTTGTAACACCAATAGTTTTCCCTTTTATAAAACTATTATAAAAGTTAAGGTCCCTTATAAACCTTTTATAAATATCCGTTACCGTTTAATAAAACTTTAGGCTTCAAAAATGTTAGTTGAGTAGCATAGAAAGTAGAGCAAGCCATTTTCAATTTTAACCACTTAACACTGACTAGAAATAAGGCTCATAGTCATAGGGCGTGAGCCTTCCTCCTAAAATATTAAGGACTAAAAATTTTTCTTTTAAAATTCCAGTTTTTCCAACATTCCTACCATGCAAGTTTTATTGGTCAGAATTTTTTGCAAAGATGTACTTTCCTCCTTGTTAAACTAACAATATCAATCAATTAACACTACTTCTTATGAAGCTACTTACCTATGAAAGCTTTTCGTAGGGTTTACACCTCTCTTTGAATTACACAAAAAGCACAGGTCGTGAATTCCCATTGCAAAAGAGGCGAAAAATCTCGTTAATTTGTCCAAATAGTGCACACACAAAACAAAATCACCAACCAAATTTAAAAAAGAACGCACAAGAGCCCAAGCGAGAACAACGAAGAATATCACCGCGTCACGTTACACGGCAAAACAACCGAACGATCGATAACCATTGTGATGACCAGCCAATAGGATGTTAGAATTTTACTCATGCGCAGTTGGAAGCTCTCCATCGTGAGATAGACTTATTATGGAAAATTAAGATTATGTTTGGAAGTGCTCTCTCTCTCTCTCTCTCTCTGTTGGCTTCAAAATATCATCACACAGCATATGAGACGTTATCAGTAGTGGCGCCTTTTTCGTTAGTTTTGTAAATTTGTACGTGAGGACGAGCTGTTTATTAACATACATACTGACTAACGAATCATGTAATTTTTTATTAATTATTTCTTTGTAATCTTTACAAATTTAATACATAAATAAATTACAATAACTTATTAAAACAATAAATATATTAATAACAAAGTGATTATGAGTAAAAACAAGCGTAAAAACAAACCAAGATCTGGTAACACGGGTTGTTGTGTTGTAATACAGTAAAATTGAATCAAATATCAAATTTTATTCGTTTTGCGTTTTTAGCGAAAATATAGAAAATAAAATTTTCCTCTCGAAGTGGCAGGGTTGCAAGGATTTAAATCAATTGATTTTAATCACGATTTAAATCACTTGATTTTTTTAAATTTAAATCATGATTAAAATCAAAAATAAAATTTACAAAAAAAATAATTTGGGTTATGAAGAAAAATCGAAAAAAAAATAAATTACAGTATAAAAAAATTTTAATTTATTAAAGAACACAAGAAAAAGGGATGAAGTATATTGCAGAAAATATTAAAAAAAACAAATTTAATTGTAATATTTGTAAAGAAACACTAGTTTGGCAGCTTTTTCAGTACCTAATCGATTGCGTAGTTTAGAGTGCACTAAACCAAATGTTGAGAATATCCTCTCACTGATGCAGACGAAGGAGCTGCACAGAGCAGTTGTGTAATTATGGGAAGTTTTTTTTCAATAATATCGCGTTTCGTTATGATTTCCACCAGTCAATAGGTTTCGCTTTTAGGATATCATCTTGAAACATAATATCATTAAAAGCTCTGATTTTTGGGAAGAATCTTGATGTTAGTGGATAAACCACTATCTGGATACAGTTCTTTTGCAGTTTGTAATGCAATATTTTTTTCATATATGTCAAACTTTGTGTTTTCGTTGGGTCGATAAGAAATGCCAGCAAATGATACGGGGTTATACACATATTATATCGATTTTAAATTTTTTCAGTTGATGTAATGTCAAAAAAAGTTTCTTCAAAGTAATCTTCTAATATTTTAAATTCTCTACAACATCTGAAATAGTGGCGTCGGTCTTTTGCAACCTATCTTCTTTTTAAATTTTAAATTAGTTTTTTGAAATTTTTTCCTTGATAATACTGTCAATCTTTTTTGTGTTCTTTACTGATTCTAAAAAGTATGGGCCTGATTCGGAATACTTGAAGCAGTCTGCAAGCGAGTTCCATCGAACATCACTAGGTGGGTAGGTTTTTTTCCTCCCTTTGGCATATTTGCAGATGCAAAATGATTGTTCTAAAGTCTTTCGATTTGGACAACATGCTCTTTTATATCAACATTTCCAAATCTTTACATAATAAATTTAGTATATGTGTAGCACAGCCATATGCTATTACATTGAATTTATCAGATGCCTTTATTTCATTTCGCATTGCAGACATGTTTATATAGAGTTTATAAAAACGAAAAATATTAGAAGATAGGAGAATGTTTAAGAATAAGGACACGTTACAAACTTCGATTGTGCTATTTACCAAAAAAAATCAAAAAAATCATGATTTTTTTTAAATCGCAATTTTTGATTTTTTCTTAAAAATCATGATTTTTTACAACCCTGCGAAGTGGCATATTTTGAGGATGAAAACGTTTTTTTTTTCAAAATAAATGCAAAAAACGAATAAATATATATTTTTAAATCCTAATCTTAATATTATTTTTTAGGTTTTTGTCCACAACTTTTTTCCGAGGCAATTTTTAAAATGAGCCTGCTGGATGTGTTCTCATTAAAATTTGACAAATATACAATTTTTTGAATTTTACAAAATTTCATCAATTTGTTAGGTTATTTATTGACTATGTCAAAAAAAAGTAAAACGAAATACAACGTTAAAAGAGTTTTATTATTTCAAATGTTCAATTGATCCTAAAATATTCAAAAACTGCGAAGGGCTGCCATCTAAAAAAGTACATTTTTAAGATAATGGTGATTTTGCCCATTTTTCAGTTTTTTACT
The DNA here is from genome assembly GCA_019359885.1 of Listronotus oregonensis. Classification (NCBI taxonomy): domain Eukaryota; kingdom Metazoa; phylum Arthropoda; class Insecta; order Coleoptera; family Curculionidae; genus Listronotus; species Listronotus oregonensis. Next base: position 51,489 of record JAHBCN010003495.1, on the reverse strand, counting down.
CAAATTCTAGGCACTTTTCGTAAATAAACGTTAACATAAAAGTTGTTTAAAATTAACTTTTCTATCGAAACGTTACATTCTAAAAGCAATAATAAATTACAAAAATATATTTAAAAAACGAAGCAAAAAAAAAACGATAAAACGTATTTTTTTTAATTTTTACCTCATAATTTTTTCCACGTAAATTTAGGTATAGGTATTGCTTTAGAGAAAAAACCGTTATCATGTGCTTTAAAATGATTTTGGTAAAAGTCTTTAGGATTTGTAATAATCGAGATAGGTATTAATTTTTAAAGTTGGCTACATTTATCTTTTTTAATTTTCAATTGTTAACATGATTAATAATTAACTTTAAACGTACATCAAGTGTACCATCAAAATGTTGTTTAATACTAGTTTGACGTACAGCTTGAGCTTATATTAAACTAGTACTTCCAAAGTTCCATTTGCCAACATTTTTTAAGGGGTCTTTCTTCAACCAAAATTTTGTCAATGGATGTCCCTTTAGGGCAGGGTTGTGTGGGGTCAGGGGAATCAATTCCAGTGGCGTGTGCATTTCAGAAAAAAAATAATAAAATTTCGTCAAAACAGGAAAAATTTTTCAAGCAAAAGTTATTTTCTACTTTTATCAACCCTTTAAATTAGTAAAAAGCCTATATTATTTTGGTATTATTCGGATTAATAAAAAATGAAATTTTTTGCTTAATTTTGCACACCTCCTATTTTGAGGTCATAGAACAAAACTTGAGTTTTTTGGCGATTTTCAACGTTTTCCCAAAAAAAAAAAAATTACTTTAATTTTACCCTTCCTCGATTTTATTTTGCTACAGAAAAAAAAATAAAAAAATTTCAGTTTTAACAAAAATTAAAAAAGATGTAAAAACAGAAGGATAGACAATCCAAGTTACACCGACTTGCCAATTCACCACCGATCTTGCAGATTCAATATTAAATACCGATATTACGATTTTAAATTTAAAAAGTTGAATTGGACCCGTAAACGTTTTCCCAAAAATTTTTTATTGAAAATTTTAAGGTTTTTTCCGTTAATTCCCCTTTTTGAGTGATTTTTTATAAATATTAAAATAGTATGAGTTTTTTAAATATGTTTTCGTGCAAATGACATAATTTAAAAAAATATTCGTAAAATGGAATTAAACAATTTAATTATTTATTTTTGAAATACTATAAGAGGCGGCCAAAAACAGCTTCTGATTCATTTTAACAACCCGGAAAGTAGAGATGTCAAAAAATCGCATTTTCCAGTATCCAATAATTACTATTTGATTTTTTTGCCTTTTAAAACTCTGAATACCGTACGCGAAAAAACTTTTGTTAAAGTTGCACATATCTCTGCAGTATCCAAAGTGGTTAGTTCTGGATTTCGTTCCCGAACCCATGGTAAACATTTTTAACCATTATTCGTTCTTTTAACGTTAACTGGTTTTTTTGTAGGCGGATAGCTAGTTAAAGGTTGGTTAATATTCATAGTTTACAAAATTAAAAGCACTCAACAACACTAAATCTTTATATACAATTACATACACTAAATAAGATAAACTATTATAAAATTGGCACACAACAATATCTATAAACTACAATTTTAGAAATTTATAATATTTAGCAAATACCCTGTATAGCAATTAAATTTAAATTACAAAATCTGTCCATAATCAATAATAACTAAATAAAATCATCGAACAACACGAAAACCTGTCGGATACGCTTATTTTCAAGTCTCTTCAAGTTGTAAACTAAGGAATGTGTGTTGCCACTTTTATTGTCTTCTCGATAACAATGATTTCAATACATATTGGCGTGCTATTTTAAGTGCGATCGCTGGCTGGTGATTTATTTTTGCGAATTATGACAACGTGGCGATAAAACTTTTTGGGCCCGGGTTTACTGTTATTTGAGCGGAAAAGTATATCACAGGGTTAAAAATCATTTACTAGTGTTAGATTTTTATTCAGCCGCTTCGTCGGTTGGGTGGCCGGTATTAAATGAGTCACTGACAGAAATTTTGGACTTTAGGTATAGTGTAGTTACAATCAGTAACCATGTGCCATGTCTCACAATATCGAAATATCGACCGATCGACCATCGCTGGGACGTTTGGTTTGGTACGCTTATAAAAATGATTGATTGAATGAACGATTGAAAAGATTGGATCATTTGAGAAATCGGTCAATGATTGATTCGATCGCCAGTGAATGATCGAGTTACCCATCTCTACTCCCTATTTATCTGTGGTAGGTACACTCTCGTCGGTGCCTTTCCCCGCTAACCCGCTAACGCGATTTATGAGCGCTCGTGACGGACGTGGGCAAATACGGGGGTTGCGCGCACTCTAAGCGTATCTATTTTATTTGGATGATTCTACCTGGGTTAGCGGAATAGTAAATATATAAATTGGTATAATGTAGATTTGTTTACTTACTTTGTTTAAAATTTTGGTGTTCACAAAATTTATGTTGTTTATTAAATAAAATAAGTTTTAAAATTTAAAAAGATAAAATTTTTTATGGTAATAATTTAATTGAAAAAAATAACATACTAAATCATATAAAACCAGTGCCGTATCTGGGTTTGGGGCGCCCTTGGCGGGGCTTAACATTTGCCCCTTACCACCGGGGATTTGGGGATTATGAGTCCCCTTCAACGAAAACGGGGGAGACTGGAGGTTTTCCCCAGAAAATTTTATCAAATTAAAGGGTTGTAGATCTAAATTTTTTGATTCGAGGATTTTTTTTTTTTAAAAAATACCAATTTTGTGGTGGAATTTGTGTCGAATTCTATTTTTTTTTATATGGAAATGTTAGCCTACTATTTGAAATAGACATTCCCTAAAAAACAACTGTTTGTATCTGGCTCAAAGAAGTGGAAATAAATTAACTATTCATCCTTATTTAAGGATGAATAAACTTAATAAATTTTATCAACAATAAAATAATAGTTACAAAAATACTGTGCTTAGCAGGCCTACTAAAACGTAACATTAATACTTTAATAAATTAAATAATATGCAACAAAATATTTCATTAAAAACTTGTATTGCATGTATTTACAGAAAATATTCAAAATCTTTGCTATGAAACATGTACAAAAATATTTTAAAATATACAGGGTGTTTCAAATTCGACTGTCACCATTGGGCTCTCGGAAACGGTAAGCGATACGAGGAACTTTAAATTGGGGCAAAGTTGCGTATCAATAAAAAAATCCAGGACCGTATTTAATGAAAGTAATAATGTTGTGGATGGTTTCACTAAAACCAAACTTCGTAAAAAAGTTTTGACTTCACCAATACATAAGGCGCAAAAAGTTCCGATAAAAATATATTTTTAGATTTCTTTTTACCTTTTAAAATAAGCTCGTAAAGTTATTTCGCCAAATTTCCAAAAGTACAAGAGATAACTTCAATTTTTTTAACAATGTATTATTGGGCTTCCCTATAAGCAACTTTGTCCCAATTTTCGTATCCTCGTATCTCTTACCGTTTCTGAGATCCCCATGGTGAGAGTCGAATTTAAAACATATATATTAGCTAAACGAATGATTCATTGATTTTTACAGAAACTACCAAAAAACATTTAAGTTTGGAACTAGAGCTACTCAATTTATAAAATACCAATTTATCTGCCGTTTAAATTTTAAAAAATTTTAAGGGATTTATATACCGCTATAGGTATCTGGATAAAGTGATATTTTTATTATTAATTCATACATTTTTTCAGTCTTAATATTATATTAAAAAATAATTTAATTAAGTACAGAGTGGCCCATTTTTGACCATTTTGATCGCGAATAACTTTTGAACAAATAAAGATATCAAGATGGGTTTTCGCAAATATACTTATATTTTTTTAAATTTTATTCTCGATTTTTAATTTTTAGTAATTCCATTAGCTCAAAAAAAAAAGGCCCTTTTCCCGATTAGGAAACGTTATTTTAAATGGGACTTCTTGTTTGTTTCAAATTTTTAAATGAATTTTCCCCCTTTAAAAAAGTAAATAAAAAGCATGGATTTAAAAAAAAAAGCATTTATTACCCCCAAAGAATTGACTGTATGTCGAATATGAATATTATTTTAAAAGGATTTTTTGAAAAGTCGCCTGTGGAAACAAAGTTATCTGTTTCCATAACAGCAACAAGCCTCATTGTCAGCCATTGTTGGTCATTTTTGACAAGTTATTTTAATTAGAAGCGCAAAATGTTTCGTTAAGCGAAAAAGGAAAATGTGTTATTATGTTTGCCGAAACCAAATCAGGGGAAAGAAACCCAGCGAAGATTTAGAAAAATGTTTAATAAAGCTCCACCCACAAAAAAAATTTAATTAAAAACGGTACAGAAAAATTTTGGGGTACAAACTTTAGCCCAAAAAAAAAATTAGTAAACAATGAGAATTTCAATAAAACGTTACAAATTTGGAGATAACTCAGGAAGATCAACATTGTCCCAAAAAAAATCTCAAGTTCAGTCCATATTCCTAAAACTACAGACAAGAAATCGAAAAAAGAACTTAAATTAAAGCCATAAAATTTTAAAGTTACAAAAATAAAAGAAACTGATTTTCCCCAAAGGGTGGAATTTTGCCAGAAATTCAAAAAATTTTGTAAGGAAAAAACATTTTTTGGGTAGACTAATAATGTCAGACGAAGCCACATTTCACCTCAATGAAAAGTAAAAAGCATAACTGCAGGTTTTGGGGGAAAGAAAATCCTCGACAATATAACGAACACGTTAGAGATTCGCCAAAAAAATCACAGTCTGGGTGTATGTCAAAGCAAAAAAATTTTTGGGCCATTTTTTTTTTATGAACCAACTGTAACCTCTGGACTTACGTTGATATGCTGGAAAATTTTTTTTTCCCAACCCCAAAAAGAAAATCTATTGAATTTGTTTATTTTCAACAAGATGGGGGTACACCACATTATGCTAAATTACCAAGGATTCACTGACCAACGTTTTTGGAAACCGGTGAATTGAAGAGGAGGCCCTATTTCCCCGGGGCCCCCTCGTTCACCAGATTTGACTGTTCCAGATTTTTTTTTTAAGGGGGAAAAAGGGGGTGTTATAGCCACTTCAAAATTTAGAGCAATTAAAAAATTTAAAATTCGAAACATAAAGAAAATATTCCTGAAGAATTTTAGTCAATAGTTTTAATAAGTTTTTTTCGAATTTAAATAAGTGGGCGAAGTCGGGGAAGGCATTTTCAACATTTACAGTAGTTTTTTAAAAAGTAATTTAATTATTGTAACTATTATTTTGTGAATAACCTAAACCTTTTGATCCCTTTTTTTTTTAAAATATGAAGCAAATTTTAATTGTTAAATAATATTGTTGGTCGACAAGCAGTCATTTTTCGAAGGTCAAAAAATACGTTGTTTTTTGAGAAACCATAGCTTGTGTTACATTTTTTTAAAGGGGGGAAAAAAAAATTTTGAAAATATAGAAACAAAACAGGGTTTCCATTTAAAATAACATAGTTGTCCTATAATGGAAAATCGGCCATTTTGTTTTTTTAGCTAATGGAATGTCACAATAAAATCGTGAAGGTACGAGAATAAACTTTAAAGAAATATAAGTGCACTGCAAAACCGCATCTTGATACCTTTATTTGTTCCAAAGTTATTCTCGATTAAAATGGGTCAAAATATGGCCGGCCACCCTGTATCTAAGTTAAAATTTTGCTAAAAAAAATTGTTCTGTTGTAATTTATTTATTTAATGAATTTTGTCAAAAAAAAATATTAATATGACAACAATACTGAAAAAAAAAATTTTTTTTCATGGTCTATTTTGCGCCCCCCAGGTAGTTGCCCCCTTTGGCGGTCGCCCATCTCGCCACCGCCTAGATACGGCCCTGATAATAACTACACTATTATAAAAATACTAAAATACAATATTAACTAACCATAAGTAACTAAAATATACCAAATGCCATTCACCGTCAAATTGCGACAAATAAAACGTGAGGTAGTTTAATGAAAAATATTACACACTTATAATCATATAGAGTAATTGTCAATAGTAAAGAATACTTAGACGTCATCGTTGGCTGCGCGAATAAACCGAGAGAGTGGTCTCGCCGTCTTTCTTTGCAGCAGGTTTCGATATTAAATGGCAGTGGCGGCGGCGTTAAAATAGCAGAAAACCGTTTTGTAAACAACTACCAAAGAATCTACTGTAAAATATACTTCTAAATAAAATCAAATTGAAGCAGGCGCATCGGAACAGAAACTCACCAAGCAGTCACAACAATTAATAAATCACACTAACACACATAAAAGTTCAAAGATAAACACACAATAATTTTAGTTTCGTAATATTCACATTAATATAAACACGCTACCGGTGCCGATGTTCGGATAGTACACACTGCACTGACCCACGTGTTGCTGCCTCGGTGAATATTGGTTTATGCGCATTTGACGTCATTGTACTCTTTACTATTGGCGTGGACTCTATAATGTCCGATTTATTTGTTTAATTTTTAATTAGTTATTTATAGCATGTAATCTAGCAGAAGGAGGACATTTTAGGCAACTTCTATTATACTTATACTTCTACACAATAGACCGAGCGGTCGTAGTGGAGGTTGTAAAAAGTCCACTTTAAACCTAAACCCATACTTCTATAACTGTTTCATTAATGTTTTTTTTTAAATAAATAATTACTTTAAAACTTGGAGGTCCTGTAAATCATTAAATAATTAAAATCGGCCATTTATAATTATGTGATTTTTTTCCTAATACTACCTCACCTTTAATTCGTTACAATTTGAAGGTGAGCTAATAAATCACTCTATATAACAAAATTTTTAAAAAGTAACGCGTTATCCAGCAACCTCGTTACTTTTTAGATCGAGCAAAAAGTAACTATAACGCCGTTACTTTTGAAAAGTAACGTTTAATTTTTAATCGTTGCTTTTTTACTAGTAAGTATTGCGTTACTTTTAAAGTAGTAAAATTAGATTTTCTTGCTAGAGCTCGAACAGGTGAACTTATATCCCCATGTACAGGGTTTTTCATTTTAAAGTAAACAGGGCTTTATTTTTGAACTTGCCTGTACTTTTTTAAAAAACGGATACAGCCAGTTCGTGTATTTTTTCCGTAGAATTCAATAATCTAATCAGAAAAACATCTGAAACAAAAACAAAAGAGTTACAGCACGAGTGACTTATTTTTTAAATGGAATACCCCGTATATTTTTATATCAATAGATAGAGATTTTCACGAGGAATTCGGTGATATAGGGGTTGCTGGGTTTATTTCCTGCGTTTCTTCTGCATGATACTATAACAATAGTTCCACCTGAAAAAACCTGGCTTGTTTGTATCCCATGAAGTCAATTACTGACGCAGTTAGAGACTTGAGGTATGGCCCTGCAAGAAGAGTAACCTATGCGACGGTTCAGAGAACACTGAAATATTTTAAGTATCTTCCCTATCACGTTCTTCCAGTGCAGCATTTAACACGTGAATAAAAGGAACTTCGCTTTCAATTTGTTTCCCAAATTTTAATCCATGAACAAGATAACGATCCTACACTATTTCAAACGATTCTTTGGACGGATGAATCTACGTTCACTACATCGGAAATGTTTAACCGACGCAATACGCACAGCTGGGCAAGACAAAATCCCAGGAAATTTCAAGAGATTAAATACCAATTGAGGTCTTCTCTTCATGTCTGGTGTGGTGTGCTTAAGAATACAATTGTCGGGCCGATATTCTATGAGGGATCCTTAACTGGGGAAAGATATCTTAATCTTCTTGAAAACGATATTGAGGACATTTTAGAAGAATTGCAGTATCTCAATTGCCGATAGAATCAGTGGATTGGACGTTATGGTACTATTAGATGGCCACCTAATAGTCCAGATATTACAAATTTGGACACTTTTCTATGGAGAACACAAACATGGAAGAAATGAGAAAAAAAATTGTAAATGAAATTAACCGTCTTAACAAGAACCTCAAATAATATCGGTGAGCTTAGAAAGGCTAAGGAGGAGTTATAGATCATGTTTCAAAAATAACGGGGGTCATATAGAACATTTAAATTATTAGTAATATTATAATTTTTTGTTATCATTTTTAGCATATAATATAATTTGAGACCGTTCTTCTGATGAAAACCTCATTATAAAACTACTCCAAAAAGTAATAAACGTCTTTTTAAAATTCTTGACTTTGACAAATAAGCACCTGTGACCTGTGGCAGCCAGGTTTTTTCAGGTGAAACTATCCTTATAGTACCATGCAGTTTTTAGACAATTGCAGCAAAACCGCAGGAAATAAAATCAGCAACCCCTATATCACCAACTTCCTCGTAAAAATCTCTATCTATTGATATAAAAATATACGGGGTATTCTATCTAAAAATACGTTACTCGTGCTGTAACTCTTTTTGCATTGTTTCAAATGTTTTTATGTTTTACCTATCTATTAGATCTATAATACCTTAGAAACGGAATATGTTATGATAGCAATAATACCTGCTATCACACCTAGGGCATTATAAGCGGGCATTATGATAATGCCGCTTATAATGCCCTAATCGCTAATATGGAAATTTTATTGCTTATCCAATTTTATTTCTCTCACAATAAAGATCAAGTTTATACAAAAAATAATTTTTTCTTTAAACAATACTAAAAATTAAACTTTATTTCCAAAATAAAAATTACAATTTTGAAATGTCCGGAAAATGTAGCTGATCCCACTATAGAATGGTCGGTTTTTTTTGTGATGGTAGCAGCGGTGGTAGCACTAACGCTATTTTGTATAGAAGAACAGTCCATTAAAGAATTTTCAATAGTCGATACGGAATTAACCTCGGAATTAACTGAATTGGCAATCATTTTGGCTACTTGGTTTTTGGATGAAATACTTTCTTCTATATATCCTTCAGCTACTGAAGAGCTTTTCCATTTCCCATGTTGTTTTAGCGTTTCAAACGAAACACCTGCCTCAACAAGTAAGTTGACGATGTGCGACACAAACAGTGGCCGGTGTGGCTTCTGCATTATCCAGTTTTAAAAATTTTGCGATCAATGTTGGGACGCTTCCTATGGTTTTTTTTCCAATGGGTTGTACTGTACATCGACTCTTTCTATAGGTAAGAAAGAATCTTCGCTCCTTTATTCCAGCTGGTCTTAATGTGGTGTACTTTTTATTAAATTTAAAGCGCCTAAATCTTCTTCAATGATAGTAAAACTTTTTGAAGTTGAAGTTTTAGTTTCTGGACCTTTATAACCAAGACTGTTCCTCTATCTTCAATGTCATCAATGGTCATTTTGACCAACTCATCTCGTCTTAAACCTCAAAAAACACCCATTACCAATATGACTTTGTACCAAGTAGATATCATCAGGAGCCTTCTTAATAATTTTAATATTTGTTCTCCTTCCAAAACTTTAGACTTCTTCGGGACGTATTCTTTCGACTTAACTTTTAAAAAGATATGAGACGATGGTATTGCGAAATGTCTATATTTTCATAGACCATCAACGTAGACCTTAGGGTGGAATACTTGGTCCAAAAGAGTTCGAACTGTATTTTTCCGACTAAAAATAATAAAGTTTGTTAAACATATGTATTAAAATAAAATCAATAACTTACCAGTTCCTGGAAATATGCCATTAAAGTTTTCGGTTATTTGAAGAATTGCGTTCGCATCTTTCCAATACCAAATATGCCATACTCCGATTATACTGTTGCCTTGATTTAACTGGCAAAAGATTTTCGGTCGCTTTTATGGCCTTTTTCTTATATTTTGTGGAATTTCTTCCATTTTGAGCAAATCGTTAAATAAAAAAAGCCAACTGACTAACTGACAGAAACATCAAAGTCAAACTTAACACCAGTCATTATCTACTTACGTATACAGGTACAGGTGCAACTTATTTTTTATATTGCGAATAAATAATGTAATTAGTCATTGAAAAACTTTTTTGGGTAAAACATAAAGCATTGATGCAACGGGTTTACTGGACATAATGCCCATCAGGTCGAAATTGATCTGACAATTATAGTCCCAGTAACGCCCTTTTATAATAAATACTATTCTGATTAGACTATTGAATTCTACGGAAAAAATACACGAAATGGCTATATTCGTTTTTTAAAAAAGTACAGGGAAGTTCAAAAATTAAGCAATGTTTACTTTAAAATAAATAACCCTGTACATCATTTTATACTGGACACGCTGTCGCACATTTTACCCCTTATTGATGTTATTATTATAATACATACCTTTAGTAGTTTCGTTTGAGGGTAAAAAAAGAGATGGAAAAGCTCCATTCTACTTTTAGATTCATTGCTAAAACTATTCGCACTAAAATGCAGGCTGCAAATTTTAATTCGAATGTTACTCTGCTCTGGCGTAATATCTGCATATTTTTGGGGTTCCAACAAACCCAATATGTTTTTCCCCTTTTTTAACATCTGTAAAAAATAAAAAAATTATAGGTAACCAAAAATAGTATATTATATACCCGGAAAATATCATAGATAAAAAAGCATTTCATTCATAAACACAAACAGGGGCTGGCCAACATGTTTTTGTTTATTATTGGTGATAGAATGGTACAAGCATAGTTACTTGTAAAATGATAATCCAGGAATCATATCCGTCACTTTACACTTAAAAAAATTTGCCCTAATTTTTTAATTTTTAAAAGTATTACAAAAAACTGAAATTTATACAATTGTCACAAATTACTCAAACAACAAAACACATTTACACGAAAACCCTTATTGAATGTGTCATCTGTCGAGCGAAGCCATGGATTCTAGAGAGGTAAAGGATCATTATGTTACAAAAATGGATCACCAGTTGAAGATGGCGTCGTGTTCCAGAGGGCCGTTTTTAAACTTTACTTTATATATTGCGGTCAAGGTCATTGGTTCTCATTGGTTTCCCAAGCTACGTCAACGCCTCCTAGTGAGGGTCACTTTTTGAGCAAAACAGCTATAAAAGAGGGTGATCCTTTACTTCTCTAGAATCCATGAGCGAAGCTGAAAGTGGGAGAAGTATAGTCTGACAAACTTAACTGTAGCAGCGAAAGGAATTCAAACTATTTCGAACGAATATATGTATTTTTTTTTTTACAATAACAAAATAAAATATTGAAAAAAGCTGAGAATTTAATGTGGTTCTTATATAATTTAATTTTTATTTAATATCTCTATTTTGTTTTACTAAGGAATATTATATTATTAGGTAATTATTTTCCAAATCTTTTTCGATTTTTAAACTGGCAACGTCAAACAAAGGCTTGTCCAGTTGCGAACTAAACGAACCTGGTTGGTGGAGTTTTTATGTTTTGTTTCTATGGGTAAAATTGTGATTGGAAGTGTTTGCACTGTTTCTGGTTCCTCTTGGAATGTCGAATATTTAAACATTTAGAGTCGGGGGGTCAAAAGGTTTTATCCTTTTTTCCCTAAAGTGTTTGCACAGCCTACTTCATAACAAGCCGTGAACAAGGAAATCTGGCAACTAGGGCCCTAATATATCGACCCCCGTTTGCTGTTGTTTGTGATATGATTTACGTTAAATGACCTGTTGCTCTGTTGAGTTTTTGTGAATAAATCAACTTTTTTGAAGAAAATATTTTTAAGATAAAGACTAAACCTGAAAAAAGGTCTTACTGTGTGAGATTGGTGAGTGATGGACAGTTTTTTCCGCAGACTTTGGGCGTAAAAACAAATATTTTGGTGAAAAGTTCGGTGTTAAAAAATACTAAAATAAATGGCGGTAAATGAACTTGACATTTTGTGGTGGTGCTTTTAAAAAATAATTAAAATTGAAAGTGTGTTTTAATGATTCGTGTTTGGCAATTTTGTAGGTTTTTTTAGGTTTTTTTAAAAACGGTGACAAATATTAGCATTAATTACTAGTACGAAAGGTATACCCAACTTTTTGGGGAATTTTGTCGTTTGTTTGATTTTTTTTGCGTTGCATAGGTACTTGGTGCCTGCTTATTAAATACTATTTAGTTACTGTTATTATTATTATTTTCCTGGTAATTTTCCCAATTTAATTAATTTACCATGCAAGTCCTTGTTGTGTGCCTGGGTGCAAATCCAATTATAAAACTTTCTTGATGCAGGAGAACCAGCCGGGGTTTTTGTTTTCACCTTTTCCCAAAAGGGCGAAAACTAAAGGGCCCATTTGCTTAGGAATATTCCTAGACAGTCATGGTTACCCTCAAAATATTCTGTGAAAAAATGCTGAAAAATATTAGACTCAAACATATATTTAGAAGCGCTGCTGATGGTAATTTCTCTTTAGCTGAGATTAAAAAAAAGGGAGACAGCTGTATCCAGGAAAAAGATCTTGATTGGACAATACCTCCCAAAATTTCACTGAAAAATTTTGTTTTTTTTTTGAAACTGAATACCTAAATGAATATAAATTGACAAATCGGTACAAATTTATATAGCCGGTTATGCTGCCCCCAAAATTGTAAAAAAATAATAATTGTAACATCTGTGTTCCTTGTTGAAAGTAGGGGAACCTTATTGACACGAATACTTTGATTGTCTACAACGTGGCGGTTTAAAGGTTCCTACAGAAATTGTTAAAGACGTTCTGTTCCATATGTGCGCGATTTTTGAGAAAATTATTAATGACCCTGATACTGAGAGTGACTTCCTAAAAATGGCAAATCAAAAAGCTATCCTGTGTGATCTAACTAATTTAAGCACTAGAAAACCCGAAGGCTTTAATGATTTATGCTCAAAAGTTTGTGTAAGAGAACAAAAATATGTTCATTATGATGTGCTCTATATTTTCAAACATTCTTTTAAATAATATGTTAAAAGAAATAACAAAAATGCCACAGAAAAAACGGAAAAGCTGGTCAAAAAACAAAAAGAAACCCAGACACATTTAATAAATAAATAAACAAAACTAAAACTAAGTACAATTACTAACTAAATGTTAAATTACACTTGTTCTTTTAAAAACATCATGTTCTTATGCCTTGACCTGCACATAAATTAATTTGTTTTAGAGTTTAAATATTATATAAATATATTTATTTTCAATTATTATATTGATTTAATTATTTTAATGGAAATATAATACTATTTACGCGATCTTTTAATCGAGCCTTAAAGAATTTAAAAATACGCGTGATACGGTTACGGCCATGCTCGAAGGAAAGATCTGAATCTCTTGCCGTTTTCGGCGGGGTGGTTGTTCACGGCTTGTTAAGTAAAAATAGGGCTGGGTTTTTTGGTATTGTGTAATTTTGAATAGGGTTTTGTTTTCTATATATATATTTTAGTTCTTATTCGATTTTTTTTATATTTTAATAGTATTACTATTATTTTAAAATAAAAATACTTTCGGAAAGACACTACATGGACAAACAAGATGGGGCAAATGTTTATAGGTAAGTAATAATCTTATAAAACAGTAATCATATTTTTTTATGGGTTTAACATTAAATATACGAAAGAAGGCTTTATAATATGTAGCCGGCAAGCTGGGTTTAAACATTTTTTGAAGAGGGTCTTTATTCGTTTTTATACCATTTTTACGTAAAAATATATAAAAAGTATTGTTTTTATTAAGCTGTTAGCAAGTAACAATTCTCGATGATTAGGCAACCCGCTTGTCACCAAATAAAGACTGAGTAATACCTTTTTTTTTAGAACTTAACACTGTTATACCAGAATAAAAGCATAAGCTTTTATAAATTAAATAAAAGCCACTTTCAAATACACTTTTGTCCATTTTATTTTTGTTAATAGGGTTTGCGATGAAGAAGCCAAGCAATTCTTTAAAATTGCACTTAAACGTGTTGATCGGGTATCTCTTTACACCAGAGTGCCTATCAACTGTACGAAAAATTAATAAAGAAGATAAGAAACGGTTGAAAAATAACCCAAATTATCTAGTCTAAAAAAAACGACGGCGTTTTTCTCTTGTCGAGAAGGATGAAAATTTTGATTTTCAAGTGATAAGACATATTAGATAAATGGTTTTATCTTGAATTCAAAGTTGTCGACAACTAGAAAATTGTTGCAAAAATTGCGAGAAATTCAAATTTTCCATATTCTAGGAAAACACTTAGGACGTTACTAATATCAAACGGTTTTTTGGCGTAAATGTCAAAATAAAAAAAATTTAATAAAGCGTCCTAATATATTACATTGGAGGTACAAAAAACAGTATGTCCGCCGATGCGGTTAACAAGAGGACAAATGGACCAAAATCTGAAAGATACTGATAAAAGTTTTGCTTGCCGAAAAAATGAATTACGATGAGAAAATAGACTTTTATCACACAGGGCGTCTCAAAAATGCAAAAACATAAAATGAAACAAGAGCAATCAGTCATTTTTGGCCATTTAACGTGAGAGGATTACATAAAAATTGCTCCAAATTTACTTCTAATCCTGATTTAAAACTAACTAAAGAAAATTTGAATTTATAAAAAATTTTAAAAATTGACATTTTTGTATTTTGCTTCTTTTACTTGATTGTTACCTTTACATTACTAAGCATTTATAAAAATAAATTAATAAAAATGTAAACAAATGTAAAATGTAAAAAAAAATTAAATTGTAAATGTGTACCTGCAAAAATGTTGATTTTTTTATTTTTTCTAAATTCAAATATTTTTTAGAAAGTTCGAAATCAGGATTAAAAATAAATTTTAAGCAAGTTTTTTATTTATCATTTCACGTTAAAAGGCCAAAAAATGACTGTTTGCTCCTGTTTGATTTTATGTTTTTGCATTTTTGAGACCCCCTGTATGACAAGAATCTATTTTCTCATCGTAGTTCATATTTTTTTGACAAGCAAAACTTTTTATCAAGAATGACTTTTTTTGTATCTTTTAATTTTTGATGAAATTGTTACTGATGGCCTTTAAATGCCTTTATTTTTGATGACGACCATACATTTAAAATATATTTAAAATAAAACATAAATGTATACTGTACACATTATTTCATTTAAACAAATTACAAAATATTCCTGAACTTTTAGAAAATCCGCACGCCGCTGTGCTTTTTATGAATGAAGTACGCCATGTTTGGTTTACAACTTCCTTCCCCTTACCGACGCCGCACTGTCACAGATACGGTTGTCAGACTATACTTGTAACCATCAAAATAGGTTGTCAATTTTTTTTTTAACTCACACATATGTAAATTATATCATATCACAATTTTAGCTTTTTGGGAGTAGGTTAAATTATTTTTTTTTGACATTTTCAAAATTTTAAGGGCGATGAAGTAACCGGCCAGAACGGTATTTTCATAATTGAACGATAGTAAAATAATATTTAATTCAGGGTTCGAAAATATCCGCTATTTATTATAAATATCAAAATATTGGATATTTATGATATTTATCCGATATACAGGGTGTTTATTAAACATGCGACAAAAATTTAAGGGACCATTCCTCGGACTATTCTAAGGATATTTTGTCCCTTGATGATTTTTGATAAGGCGCTTTGTTTCGAAGATACGGGGCGAAAAAGAATTTCAACCATCCACTTTTGGTAATTTTGAAATTATTAATATAGCCGAAATAAGTATAGCGTACTACACTGGACCTACCAAGTAATAAAAAATCTAACAATTTCGTTGGTATCTTTTCACAACATTCCTATTACTACAAACGGCTGCAGACATTCAATTTGAATATGTCTCGTAAGTGATCATTTTGTATGTGTCGAATAGGTTTAAACTGATTAGCTTTGTCTATTTAACGTGTATTTTCTGTGTTTAATACCTAATTTTCGACAGTTCTTGTAAATTAAGAAACATTACATGTGATTTTTGGCAATAAATTGTTATTGTCCAAAATTCTTTTTCGACCCGTATCTTCGAAACAAAGCGATATTCTTAGAATAGTCAAAGGAATAGTCCCTTAAATTTTTGCCGCATGTTTAATAAACACCCTGTATATCAAATGTATTGATTGTATTGATATACAGGTGTGGAAAATCCAAAACCGAACATAGGGATAAAGTGTAATGTATCAAACAGAAACGGACAACCCCTTTAACTGTGTGAAAGAAGTAAGACAAAGCGTTGCAATGTGTCGATACTTGTATCAAGCGCTGTCTCGAACAGCGAAGACAGCGATTCGAGGCATACGGCAACCTTCGTCGAGCGTACGCTGTTTAAACTATTATGGCGCGTATGTCCTAGTTTAAATTCGATCTCACTCTGTTTTAGTGGTTTATTTGTTTTCTTTGTTCTACTTGCGAAACGTCCATGTTCGGTTTTGAACTTTCCACACCTGTATATCCATAAAAAATGATTTGATATATAATATATATATATATATATATATATATATATATATATATATATATATATATATATATATATATATATATATATATATATATATATATATATATATATATATATATATATATATATTTAATATGTCTGAAATCTTTAATTAAAAATAAATTTCATAAGGGACAAATTGGCAAACAACAAGATTAAAGGGAAAAAAGTCTATTTTCATAAGATAAAAGGGGGCATAATTGTAATAAAAATAACTAATTTTTATTTGTAAATATGAAATAAAGATCCACAATCATGGGAAAACAAAAATAAGTAAAAAATTGCATAGAAATGTCTTAGATAGAAAGTTGATATTTCTAGTATCGTAGAAAGGAAAAAACTCCATAATTCTCATAAAAAGCAATTTTTCTCAATCAAAATATATGAAACAGAAGTATATAGACATATACAAGGATAATATAAAGGAATAAACAAATTTACAGGAAAGGATAAAATTATGGTATAAAATATAAACAATTTTATGACACGAAGGTCAAATATTAATATGGCATATTTCTTTAATATCATTAGATATTAAGTATAGATAAGTTTGTAAATAGATAGAATAGGTAAAAATTAAGTAAGTAAACAAATTTTTGTCTAGTAGGGATTTGGCAAATTTTAAAAAATTTCTTTTGTTTCGGAGGGAATACAAAACACGTGGAAACGGAGATTCTAATCAAAAGTGTATACCGCGTAAAAAAAAAAACAAAGAATGGGAAAGTTAATACTTTTGAAAGAAGAAACAAAATAAGTTGTAAAAAAAAAGTAATTCAAAGTGTTTTTAAGGAAATATTTTAGCAAAGAATTTAATAATAAATAATAAAATAAACAAATACAAACCTTTAAAATAACAACGGAATTTCAGAAGAAACAACCACATAAACAAATTGGGAAATTTTCATAATCCGCCAAACTACATGTTCCAGTTCCAATAAATTAGATAATTTGGTAATCATAATATAAATCCAGGACAAGAAAACAAACAAATTCATTTTTATATCCTTTTTATCAACAAATTCACAGGATAAAAAGGTATTTTTAGAGTTAAATTATGAAAGTGTCAATGACTTGAACTATTAAAAATCATTTGAACTATTTTACCAGCGTTTTCCATTGGTGATAGTTAATTTAATTTAGCGTATTCCATTGACAATAGTTAGTTTTAAAAAGGGAATTTTAGGTAGTAAATCTCCATTGTAATAAATTTTAAATTTGAAATTTTAAAATAGTTATTAAAATTATTAAAAACAAACGTCATAAATATAATTTATTTTAATTAAATTTATTTTAAGTAATAAATAAAATATATTTTAACAATAGGACTTTGATTTATCAAGTTGAATAAAAAAATTTAGAAATTAAAAATAATTTCCAGAACTCAAAGGGATAGGAGTCTAGAGATAAAGATAGTAAGTATTAGCCGAGGTATTAATAAAATAAAATAAACAATCAAACAAACTTTATTGTCCCAACAAAATTATAAAGTATCGAATCGTTGCTACATTAATAATAAAAATAAATAATTAATAATTAAATAAATAACAATAACACTTACCCTAGTAACGATTTCGCTACAATATATATTCTCGAAACCCTGAAATAATTATAGGGCTTTATTTTGTATTTTATGCAGCATTTGTTACAGAAGTCCCTAAATAGGAACCCTCACCGAAATTTACGTTAGTCGAATGAATGTCGTCCCCATAATTCCAGGATCCAAAAATAGTTAATTAAATTCGCCACCTTTCACCTAAAAATACCTACCCTTGAATTCCACGCTCCCTTTCGTAATCACGCGAGAAAAAGAAAAAACACACCCGAGTAGGTATTAAATTATTCAACAGGTAACAACTGAACGGTGGAAAAATTATTTCGATTGCATAACGACCAAGGTTATGATCAGATTGAATTGTTTATTGCAGTGAAAGAAATAATTCGTTAATTGTGATTCGGACAACAACTGTTTTCTATGAACGAAAAAGCGGAAATGAATTGCGGATTTGAATTTTTTAGATACGGTTGGATTAAAAGAGAATTTCTAAGTTAAGCGTTTTATTTTGAGTGTTACGGTGGTAAAGATTCATCGTTGTGCAATCAGTCGTTCGACAGATAGAACAAATTAATTGTATTAACGGCAGGTTCTAACGGTCACATTGACAAATAAAATCACTCTTTATGTATCTGAAGTCTGGGCCTATACCCAAGGAAGTTTAAAGGTGTATGAAAGGCCAATGCTGTAGAACAAAATTGTCCAGGCGTGCAGGGCAGCGGAATAGGGAATGGCCCCGCGGGTTTAAATAATCGTATATGAATTAAATTTTTTGTTACCATCTATAAATAAACATGTCAAATGTATAGAAATATACGTTTTAAATTTTTGCACACACTATTAAATAACGAAACTATTATAGAATATTTAAAATTATTGTGTATTATTGGATTTTATATCATCAGATTTAACATGGAAAGAACTGATGGCACCAATAGCCATTTTTCATGATTTTTTTTTATTAGCTTATTGCAAAGCCACATGAAAATAAAGGCCAAAAATATTTTTTCCCGATTTTTTTGGCCTCCGGAAACGCCTTAAAAATCAATTTTAAGTTTGAATTTTGTAGGCCCGTGACGTCACGGCCCTAAATTTTCTATTGGTGGAATTTCTGTTTGTTGTCAGCTTTTTGTTATTCGATACGCCTGTCATCAAATATCGATATGCGCAACATCTACAAAGTTGGCGTTTCTAAACAGACTTGGCATCCATGTTGAATTTGATTGGTTAGGGAGTGGCGGGCTATTTAAATTACAATGATAATTAAACCTTAAAAAGAAAAGTAAGGGGTTTGTATTTTTCCGTGTTATTTAGCAGGTTTTGCTTAATTGTGTTTCTACTTTTAATTTTTACACACAACATTCTCAATATCAATTGAGTGAAAATACCATATTTTAAATAGTTGATATTTTTGGAAGTGTCGTATTTTTACCAAAAATCTTAATAAAATAATTTATTAACAACACGATTTTCTAAAATAAATTTCAAACATTGTATGATAGTTTCATGTACTTATCACCAATTCTGTGATAAAAGAAGGGCAAGATAGTGTAAATGAGTTTAATCTAATTATCATATTTAAGGATTAATATCTGTAAAATAAAACGTTGAAGAAAAACACTTACTTTAAATTTGTAATCAGCGCCTCTGTATGCAAAAAATCATCGAAATCGGCAAGGGTCAAGAAAAGTGAAAACTTACCATAATTTGAACTGTTTTTTTATCTTGGGACAGTCCACGAAGGCTGATGCCTAAGTACTAACGTACCGTGGGTGTCTTCAGTGTGGTGAGAGGGAGTTTGTTCACACGGACTTAAATTTTTGGAGATTGGGAGGAGAAGGAAAAACTTCTGCGGGCAGCAGGTTCCATAGTCTTGACACTCTAGGAATAAAGGAACGAAGAAAGCGGGAAGTTCGGAGCCTCTCTAACTGAACTGTAAAAGGATGCATAAAAGTTGCACTACGTGTTGCTATGTTGGGAGCTGCCAGAGAAGGAATAATACTGGCCAATTCCTCTGAGCAGAAGCCGTGAAAATACCTATAGAAGAGCGACAGATCCCCTACAGCTCGACGATGGGCAAGAAGAGGAAGCCTTTCTGTGAGCGTTGGATCATTAATAAGACGAACAGCTCTTTTTTGAATGGAGTCCAGAAGGCTAAGTGTTGTAGGGGACGCCATTCTCCAGACATGAGAACAATATTCCAAAGAGGGTCTGATTTGGGATACATACAGAGTGTACAGATTGGAAGAAGAGAAATATTTTCTGGCTCGAAAGAGGAATCCAATCTTTTTGAAGCTGCCGAAGCTATGGATGAAATGTGTTTGTGCCAGTTGAGGTTATTCTCAAAAGTAACGCCGACTAGATTAAACGACTCTTTGTTCTGTAGAACTTGGCCGCTCATATGTAAGGGATGAGCATTCGCAGACTTTTTTCGCGACAGCGAACATGACTGTGTTTTTGAGGCATTAAACTGAACACGATTTTTGGCGCCCCAATCCAAGATAAGTTTGAGGTCTTGTGAAAGAGATATCTGCATTGACCTGCGCTTGTTTTCAAAATCAGAATTACACGGTGGCTTAAGAAATTGAATACTAGAGTGGAGGTACTATCGTCAGCAAAACTATGAATGGGATTGATTGTGGAAGAGAGAAGATCGTTAATGTGTAGAAGAAACAGCGTGGGTGCCAGCACTGAGCCCTGGGGCACCCCAGCATTAATTTGGTAGAAGCTGGAGGAATGACCATCTACACTAACTGATATACGTCGATTAGAAAGGAAACTGGAAAGCCAAGAGCAAAGCTTAGGTGGAAGACCGTAAGAAGGAAGTTTGTTAAGAAGCCCATCATGCCAGACCTGATCGAAAGCTTTGGATATGTCAAGAGCAACGATCTGGGATTCACCAAGAAACTCAAGGGACTTGTTCCAGTTGTGTGAGACAAAGGAAAGAAGATCAGCTGTGGATCTACTGTGACGGAATCCATATTGTCTATCATGTAAGATCTTATGTTTTTCCAGATACTTTAAGATTTGGGAATTTGGTTGTTTGTAATTTGGGATAATACGATATTTAATAAATTTATAATTTGTATGAAAGTACAATAAAATAGTGTTACCTCATGCAGATAACATAAACAAATTTAACAAGAAGTATAGAATTTTTTACATAAGAATTTTTTTATATCATTAGACAGTCCACCAAGGCTGAGGCTTCAATACTTACGTACCGTTAAGTGTGTTAAAGGGGAGTTTATCTACACCAGACATAAATATTTGGAGAAGGGAAAACTTCTGCGGAAAGCAGATTCAAGTCTAGACACTCTGGAAATAATGACACAAACAAAGGTGGAAAGTTCGGGGCCTCTTAAGTTGGACTGCAAAAGGATGCATAAAAGTGGCACTACGTGTTGCTCTGTTGGAAGCTGTCAGAGGAATTATACTTGCCAACTCCTCGGAGCAGAAGTCGTTAAAATACCTACAAAAATGTAACATATCCCCTCCAGCCCGTCGGTGGGAAAGAGAAGGAAGCTTTTCTGTAAACGTGGGATCAATAATAAGACGAACAGATCTTCAGGAATCAAGAATGATAAAAGTTGTAGGAAATACCATTGCCCAGACATGAGAACAATATTCTAAAGATGGTCAGATTAGAAAACATACAGAGTATACAGATTAGAGGGATAGAAATACTTACTGGCTCAAAAGAGGAACTCAAGCTTTTTTAAAGCAGCTGAGGCTATGGATGTAATGTGTTTGTGTCAGTTAAGGTTGTTCTCAAAAGTAACGCCAAAATGATTAATTAAGTTCTTTTCGCGACACAGACATGACTGGGTCTTGGAGCATTAAACTGAGCAAGATTTTTAAAGCCTCAATTCAAGATTAGTTTATGGTCTTGTAAAAGTGATATTTGAATTGACCTGCGCTTGTTTTCTTAATGAGGGGTATTCCGGGTATGTTACCCTTGGATTTGCAAGACAAAACCATATAACTTTCAGGCATTTTGTTACGATATGGTAGGCTGTTTCTTCCCCTCGCCGCACATTCTGCAACTTTGGGTTCCATTGTATATTGACCTTTTAAGGTAACTTTGTTCTCACAACAATTTTTTCTGATTTTGTATCTTAAAAATCGCTGATTATCAGATTTTAAAGAAACTGTAACAGTTTTTATGAAAATACGTTTGGAATGGATTTAAAATGCCGCGGTTGTAGATAAAATAGTGCACATATCTCGTGCGGTAATGGTTTTTAGCGCCCCACACAAGCGAAATTCGGGGAAAACCCGGCCATAAATCGGAAATACCAACTTCGCAATTAAGGCCTATTCTGAGTATAATTTCATTATCTAGTTACCTGGGTATAATAAACAATCACCCTTTTATTTTTAGTCTTGTCACTTGCAGAAATATTTTAGTTGAAAGCTGATGTTCGTGGAGACTATTTCATTGTGATTCAAAAGCGCCTGTGAAAATTAGTAATTTATATTCAGTTTTTCGGCAAAGTGTGGGTGAAAATTTTGTAAAGTAACTATGGAGCCTATTGCTGGTGGTAAGTAGAATATTAAAAATAATATTTATTTAAAATATTTCTTTACTTTTTTATACTGGTGTTCTGAAAAGTTAACAATTATTTTTTTTTAATTTCAATTTTTCACTTTTTGCTAAAGTAAAAGTATGATTTCCCGTAATTTCCCGCATTTAAATTAGCTTTAAATTATTGTTTAATAAGTCCTTTGTAAGATCCCATCTTAAGTTGCGGCGATAATTTGCGATCTTGACGAGAAAATATTTTTAAAGATTTATGGTCTGGGTCCAAATTCGTATAAAATGTAGGTCCCAAACGCAACAAATAATTTTCTCCTACTAACTTAAAGAATAAATCAATTTTTATAAAATAAAACATTATTTTATAGAAAATTAAATAGAGAAATAAAAAAATTGCCATATGGGTTTAAAATTCAATATGGCGACCAATTTTAAATGGCGAAATCTTATTAAAATATGTTTTAATTACATTGAACTAAGAATTAAAGAAACAGTTTTAACAATCATTCATGTAGTTTCAAAATATAAATTATAATCCAAACAGCTATTGATAATGTAGTTTTTTTAGAATTAACATTCAATTCTTCAAGCTACGGTCTCAATTTTGGAAGATTTTTCTAATGTAATTTGAAGTACCATTGATTGCAAAGTATATTCTGTACAAATATTATAAAGAGGAAAGATTTGATTGTTTGTTTGAATGGAATAGGCTCCGAAACTACTGGATCGATTTAAAAAATTCTTTTACCATTAGAATCCTACATTATCCCCGATGAACATAGGCTATTGCTAGTAATAAAATAATTAACAAAATTACAACTTATTTTTTCAGGGTCTGCAACAAAATCTGCTTTGTTTAAAAGAAGCCAACTTGTCAATTGGTTAAGAATTTGTCAGTCCAAGGAAAGAATGGAGCAGTGTCGTTATTTGGCAGAAAAAGTGACCTCTACCATGCGAGTTGAACGCTTGTCAGAAGAGTCTTCAAAAGTCTTATATAAATTCATCGAGAAATATGACACAAAATGGTTAACAGCATCAAGAAATAAAACTGCATTTGAAAATAAAAATCGAGATTGGTTAAATATTGAGTTGGAGTTTTCTTCGTCAATGAATGAAGCTCAACCAGCCGAAATGCAGGATACAACTTCATCGAGTAGAGGGAGGCCATTCACTGGATTTTTAGATTTGAGTGAACGATCAAAAAGAAGAATTTTAAATTGCTCTTATTTTTACACACAAAAGTTAGTTATAAAATTAAATAGAACAAAAACAAACAAATCACAACTTTATTTAATTTATAATAAGCAATTTTATTAACCTCAGGTATATCAAAAGTCTTGTCATTTTGGATTTTATTTCAAAAATTTTCAGTCAAAAAGCGTTTATTTCAGCGCAGATTGAAGTCGGATTGAGGCACTCAACAGTGACAAAGGCAAGTCAATTTGGAAAAAATGCAGGATTAACTATCTCAATCCTACAATTCTGTTAAAATGGTTTACCTCTCTCTCTCTCTGTTAAGTGCCTCAATCCAACTTCAATTCGAGCCGAAATAAACCCCCTTATTATAAATTTTAAACTCTTTACTGCTTAAATTGTTAAAATAATATCAGTCTAATAATAATAGTAACATTTTTCATAGAGTTTTATTTTTTTAAGGAATAGGTACTTACACAGGCTATAATGCAATAAATGAACCCAAGGGGGGCTTTATGTTTAAATGAACGTTATCTTAGTTTTAACATTTTCTTACGATTAAACATGTTTGTGATTCATATCAGCACTACTACTATTTATGGCCGGCTTTTCCCCGATTTTCGCCTGTGTGCGCCCTTGAGGGAATGCAAACCTCACTTGCGTGCGCTAAAAATCAAGTTACCGCACTAATATAACTATGAAAACTATTATAAAAGATATAGCTTCCTGGGGATTATTTTCAACCGTTCACACAAAAGCTAGTTCCCCGAGGCCAATAACTGAGAATGCACTCCTCTTTTAATTGTTGTATTTATCCTGCTTTATTAAGCGTTTACCCACTATTGTTTTCACGGTTCACGGGCGCCACCACAGGTTTTTTATGTACAACAACAATAGTGCACTTCAGTGCCTACATTAATTGTTCGCCATGTTCTTTGAAGATCTTGTAATACCCACACCTTATCTTGGCTTTGATCGGTATTTTTTTGTATTGAAGAACATTCATTCATACGGTTTTTGCTTTTTGCACATTTTTTCAGTTTACTTAAGAGAATTTAGACGATATCTTATTTTACATCGTAGTCGGTTTTATTTTTACATTTCTCGCAATATATTATATCAAGTATTAAGGTCAGTAAGTGTACAGGAACGGCCATTAAATCTTGGCAAAGATAATACTACTACGGATAAGATAAACCATTCAATGCCATATTTTTGATACCCCTAATGGACTTTGGCAACGCGACTGAGTCCATCGGAGATTTTCGCGCTAGGATTTCAATCCTTTAACGAAAGTTAAACAGTGTTGCGGACAGGCCTTTACTATTGGCGTGATGAAACGCGACTAGAAAATACACAACCCGTTTTGGCCCCTTTCGCTACTTCGTATTCCGAATAAGGTACAAGCGACAGACATTGACAACAGCAATGGTTTCGTACCTCGTTTCCTTGGGCAGGGGTTACCGACTTATTTATTCGCATTTACGGAAGCATTGATGGTTCCGAACTGATTCAGAACGCCCATTTAAATGAACCATCTATCCGTAGTATATTATTTTGATCTTAGGCAAAAAATTTGTCAAATTTTGACTTTTCTGCCAATTTTTGTAAATCGCTCTTTTTTACCTTGTTTTACTTTTAATTACTATAAATAAAGCAAAAGGTAAAAGAAAATATGTATATTTTATACAAACTAATAATTAACAATTTAACAAATACAAACAAACTTAAATATCTTTCCAAATAAATTTAATATTTCATTGCAGCCCCGTTTTTTCAAGACAGAGTTTGCCTTCAGGCATCGAATGGACAAAGCCCGGGCGTAGTCCGGATTTCCTCGTAACTCATTCCGCGCCTCTAAAATTTTATCCTTAAGTTCGTTTTTTTGCGGCCTAAACTCATTTTCCCTATTCATTTTTTTAACTTATAAGCCCAAAACATTTTCCATAACATTTAAATCCGGACAATGTGCGGGCCAATAAACCCTGATACGCTGCTCCTCCATCCATTCATCGACTTGCCGCGCCCTATGAACGGGATACTTATCTTGTGAAAGATAAAATTTCTGTCCGAAATCGATCCACTGAAGGAAGCAGATATTCTGTAGTAGATCTATTAACCTCTGCATTAACCTTCCTTCGATAAACTAACATAACCAAGTCCTTGTGCACTCAGCCACCCCAAACATTTACCAAAAATCGCCCACTACCCTGTTCTTTTGGGTACATTTTTCATTAAATCGTGTTCGTTGAGGCCTGTATACCTTAAGTATCCCATTGTAGTACGACTGAAACACTTTTTCATCGGTGAATAGTATATTTTCACAAAAAACGTTCTAAGAAAACTGTAAAGAATTCCAATGCGTTGTTCTTTTTGCCATTTGTTAAAAACGGTTTTAAGGCTGCCGGGTGACAGCGCATTTCGGATTTTGCCTTATTCTTCGCCGTGCCGTTCTAACCGAAGTGGGAAATTGCTTTCCGTTTTTGCTGTAACTACAGATTTAAATGGTTGTTTTTTAAAACATTAACTTAATTATTGTCTTGTTCTTGATTCGATAGTTTGGGGCGACCACTTCAGCTCTTCTCTCAAAAGTGTGTTTCCTGTTTTTTTTAGAAAAGAATAGTACCTTTGGGATGTTAACCTCTTCGCCACATCCCTTTCTCCAACCTCCTGCTTAATATAATGAATAATTAATACTTTTTGATCACAAGTTCGTTTGGATTTTAAAATAGTATTTACATACCGAATGGTAAAACCCAACGTTTCGAAAATTACGGTACGAGCGGAGTACCTTTCAAAGGGGGAAGGGTTATTGGTTTTATATACTTTTTCTGACTTTATGTTTAGTTTTTTTATAAATAAAACGAAGATTATGTAAACTTTAAGTAAAATACAAATAATAATACAAACATTTGGTTGTCAAGGCGTGCTATTTTTTGGCCGTTACTGTATCTTGTTGAGGATGGGTAAGTTCATCAAGCATTGTAAAATAAATGATTTACCCCCAGAAATTAAAAATTTGCTATTCATGCAGTTGCTGGATTAATGCCTAAAAAAGTCTAAAAACGTATACGGAAAAAAACCATAAAATTATAAAAGTTAGTCATGTTTCATTAAGTATTGCAGGCTATAGGTAAAAATCATTTAAAATATCCCTTTAAATTGCTACATATTTGGGTTAACCTGATGTAAGGCGTAACAGGTCATTTTTAAGACGTACAGCGGCAACAACATTCTGATGCGGGAGGTAGTTCGAGCTTAATAGGTTGAGACTGGAAGAGTTCTTCGGTAGCACGAGGGTACGTGGATGTGTGAAGTTCAAAAATAACTTTCCTTGTAGTTGGGAAATGTTTCTTCAAGTAACACAGCAATCGGTGGGGTATGGAAATGTGGAAATTTCCGGTCAGTTTGAAAATTGTACGTTTTACTTTAAAAATACTTTTTATTATGATAAGTATATTGGGTAAGTATGTTTGTATTTTCGTAAAAATGCTTAAATGAAGATAATTTATTGTTTA
Organism: Listronotus oregonensis; assembly: GCA_019359885.1. NCBI lineage: Eukaryota > Metazoa > Arthropoda > Insecta > Coleoptera > Curculionidae > Listronotus > Listronotus oregonensis. Next base: position 24,351 of record JAHBCN010003495.1, on the reverse strand, counting down.
TTTATTGGAAATTTAGGCCCTGGGCGTTTTTTTTAATAACGCCCTAGGGTAATATTTGTTTTAACATTTGACATAATATTATTATTTGTCAAATAATATACCAGTCGGTATTAAAAATATGAATATAGTAAGGTAGCTGCCCCAGTGGTGGAGACAAGAAGCTGTCATAAAAAAAATTATACGTAGTTTCTAGACACCCTGTATATCGTTGTTTATTTTACCATACAATTTTTTTTATTTATCAATAGGAATAACTCTGTAAATAACAAAAAAAGGGACATGCCTCGTTGACTCCGTGACATTGTTACATGCAGGCATTTTAATGACAAATCTCATAACAATTATTCCGGTCAGGCCGAGACAGACGGGCTGAAATTGAAGCACGCGCGCTCCGATGATTCAAGGAAATAATTATCGAGTGCATTTAGTCGATTTCTATTGACCTTAGTTTAATTTTCTCGCTGTTGTAAACTTCAGTAGTGTCGTTTGAATCATTTTTCATTTAAGTGCATTAAAACTTTGTCTAGTTTCTTTATTGCAAGAGAGCTTAACCGCCCAATTAGCCTGTTTTTCAAACACCAGTAATTTCGAATGGAATTAAGAGTGCATTTACGCTACGCCTTAGGGGTCGGGCAAAAGGACGCGGAGACGGTGGGCGGAGACTAACAAACTCCCACTACCACAATTTTCGTATAGCCGCATTAAAAATATTATATTTTATTTAGGGTCTTCCAAATTCGGTGTATCGATGCGATGTTGTTTCTGATTGCAAGCCTACAGGAGATAACGTTTTTCGGTAACTATTTTTCACTTAAATGACATAAATTATACACCATTTTAAAGGTAAGGAAATAATCTATGCCTCTGCTGTGACGGATTTTTGAAATATAAGTTGAGTTAAGAGAAAATAGTATCTAACCATAACCGAGTTTAGGATGACTTTCACTCAAGGAAATATTAAAAACTAAATCCAAATTTAAAAAACTATTACAGCAGAAGCCTAGATTTAAGTGTTGGCTTTCATATAGTTTTTGAAAATTATCGATAACTTATACCGTTTTTGAGAAAAACATTATGTCCCGAACCCCAAATTGGATCCAATTTTTGGCGGCGCGAATGGACTCTTAATAACATGAAACGTTTGAGGGAGCAAAATTTTTGTCTGGTCATAAACTTGTGCAAAAAGCAACATGTATTGTTCTGAAACAGGGGTCCCCAAACTTTTTAGAGACATGTTGCACTTTTCATAGAAACAATATTTTTATATTGCTATATATTATTATATATTTTTAATTCTAATATCTACTGTAAAATATTTTAAGAAGGAAATGCAATGCAAGGGGTGGGAAGTATCAGAGCTGTCGATAATTGAATTAAAATAATTGAAAAACCGTACTCAATTACTTCTCAGTAATTGGATTACTTTAATTTAATTACTTTCCGAAAAAGGTGTATTTGAATTATCAATTTTATTAATAGGTAATCGTAATTGGTAATTGATTTTCACGAATCCGAAGTAATTCAATTACTTAGAAAGTAATTTGATTACTTATAAAGTAACTGAATTACTTAGAAATTAATTTAATTACCTAATAAATAATTGAATTACTACGAAAAATTCAATTACCCTCCTTTATGGAAAAACTGCGGGAATTTTGGACAGCCAGAAAGAGCATCTTGAAACACGGCGGTCCGCTTTGAATCCGGCGAATGCCGCCTCCGCGCCGATTTCGTATTTTCGATTGATGCTTACCGCCACCGTTTTTATACTTTTTTTATGAAAAATCTGTTGATGTTTTTTGGGGTAGGATAAAAAGATTTTTTTTAGAGTCATTTAATGTTGAACTCGCCGAGAAAGCAGTTTGAATAGTGTCACGTGCGCATATGATGCATATTAGTATAAATATTTTATTTGCTTAGTGTATCGTGTTTGGTGGTAATCTAAAAAGAGTAATTGCTAACATATTTAATTACTTTTGGTTTTAATTCATAATTTAATTACTTTTAACAAACATGCTAGTAACTGGTAATCGTAATTTACTACTACTTAGAAGAGTAATTGGTAATTGTGATTGAATTACTTTTTAAAAGTAATTGCGACAGCTTTGGTCGTGATTATATTCATTTCAAATAGTATTAACAAAAAAAACATAAAAAACTAAGAGTAAACAAGAAATGAATGAGATATATGAGCATAATTTACTTAACACGGCTATGTCTGGTGTGATATTCGACAGCTGTAATCGAATATCTGGTTCGGCTTTAAGACGCGATCGATATTTAGTCTTGGTCGCTACATAAACTGAAAATCCTAAATCACACAAATATATTGTGGCAAATGTGCTTTATTTAATTAAGTTTTGTATTCGTCCTTTAAGCTGCACCCAAATTCGATAAGTGAATTTCTGGTCGCAAAAGTTTCATTAACTGCAGAATCTGACGTCAAAACAATCAGGCATTCGTATTGCTGAGATGTCAATGAAGCTGCAATCGTGATATTGATTTTAAAAATCTTCTTAAAAACTTGCATGTATACTCAACAGGTGAACATATTTTTACTGTGATGTTTTTAAGTTTACGGCTTTTCTTATGACAAGTCTAAGGCTTATGTTATTCTTAACTTCGAAACACTGTTCACAGCACAATTGCTTAAAAATATAAATGTACTACTGGATGTTGATATTATTTCTACCACAGGTAGTCCAGGAACAGTATTTGAATGTTTTGAGGTTTTCTTTAAAGATCCAGATTTTATTCAACGATCCATTTTACTAATTTATTAGGAAGGCGCGCAATTTTTGGACCTATAAGACACTTTTATACAAATTCAAGTAAATACACTATTAATTAATAATATTTTGATTAAAATCGAACAATAATAATTATTGTATTGAATTGTTCTTACTCGCCAATGCCTATATCTTGATTCTTAAGAATCCACAGTCTACGTAACATTGCTTTTAAAAACAATAATACGCTGTATACCATGGAACCCGCGCTTAATTTTCTTTGAATTTGACTTGTCTTGTGTCGCGTTTATTGCAATAGTTATTTACGTACAGTGTTGCCAATTTGGGGATATATTAAAGGGCGTTTAGGATGCGGTCTGGCAAACAACGAACAGTAAATTAGGTAATTTATGTATTTGATTTACATTGATTTGCGGTGCACTTAGAGAAGCTCTATGGTACACCTAGTACATCGCGGTGCACAGTTTGGGATCGACTGTGCTAGAAGCTATACATCCCCTTAAATAAAGGGTTAACTACCCCCCTTAATTTTGCATTACGCGATATTTTTTAACAGATTTAATAGCTTCACCGATATTACTCATCGTATCTTATATGATATTCATGCACTTCTGAAAATATTTTTAAAAAATATATGAGTCTTACCCTTCTATCTGCAAACTCCGACGCAGTCGTACGCCTTCTCTGGATTTGCGAGTTGTACCGTACCATGCCTTTACGTTCGGCTTCCAGTGCTTCTTTAAGTTGGTCATTCTGAAAAAGATATTGTTCCGTAACACTTTGTATAAAAACACAAACCCTAGTTTTACTAGTAATTAGGTTCACAAACGTTTCTATGGTAACAACAATGCAACGTATTTAGTCGTCAACGTCATCAACTGAATCGTTCGAACGTCGATTTAACTCTGGTCGTTTTGAAGGTTCTTTTCCAAGGAAGTTTAAAGGTGTATGGAAGCCCAATGCTATGGCCCATTCGATCAAAAAATGTCCAGCCCAGTATGAAAATAACTGTCAGAGTTGGCCCCGCCGATTCTGCGCAATAACAAAATTCCACGAAATAATTTAATGTGTTGCCTACTTACACACTGATAAATCAGTGTGAAGTTAGCCAACACATTATAATTTAATGAGAGCCGGAGTACCGTTTTTGGATTGATCAAAACCTTCTTATTTTAGTGATTAGTGTTTATTAAATTGTGACTATAATTTTGTGTTTATTGTTTGTTACTTATAATATCGTAACAAAATGACTAGAGGTTGTATGGTTTTGTCTTGCAAATCCAAGGGTAACATACCCGTCTTTTTAACTTTGGGTAACTATTATTTATATTTAAATTAGGTGCTTCTTATAAGACGTAACGTTAGGTAACCGAATAAATAATAATATATCAATTATGAATAATAGAAAATGAAAATTTCATAGGAAATATTAGTGAGAAAAGTAAGGCAACCTTAACTATCTTTTAGATGATTTCCACAATGTTTGTGTATTTCTGTGGATTATTAAAAAGAAATATGGTTTACATTTAGGTACTTTTATTTCATTTAATAATTTAGTACACTCTTTTAAAGGATCAAAATTATTGATTACTGGGCAGACCAGGCAAATTTAATATATACAGGTCCTTCTAATTGAATGAAAGAAAGTACAATTTTGGTATGGTTTTGGGGCGCTGATTACAAATCTAAAAAATCGGCAATGTTTCGTTTTCGAGATATTCATCATCAAAATTGAAAATCAGACTAACCTTATTTACACTATTCCTCCTTCTTTTTGCACAAAATTTTTGATTTTTACACTAAATTGGCACACAATATTTCACAAGCACCTTTTAAAAACTTTTTTTTATGTTTATTTTACATTTTTTTACACTTTTATTTTTTAAGCAAATATGGCTGCTGCCTTTGAACTTAAAAGTTCGCAATTTAATAGAAAAAAGATGTAAAATAAATAAAAATACAAGGTTTTAAAGGTGTTTATAAATTATCGTGTGCCACTTTAGTGTAAAAATCAGAATTGTGTACAAAAAGAAGGGAGAATATAGTGAAAATGAGGTTAGTTTAATTTTCAACTTTGATGATGAGATCTCGGAAACAAACTTGCGAAAAATTTTTCAGATTTGTAATCAGCGCTACCCTGTATACCAAATTTGATCAAAATCGGAGAGGAGGCAACTTTCGAGACAATACCATTTGTTTAAAAATAAATTAGATTTTTGGTTTCTTAATCTTGCATTATCAACTTTTAAGCTCGACATACTGTAAAACATAATATTTAACGGATACTGTTACAATGGATACTCAGGTACCAAAGGTTACTTAACATTTTTAACCACTGTTATTCTGTCTCATGAATGTTTGTTATTAGTGAAAAGTATATGCCTAAAAAGCAGTTATAAAAAGTTTCACTTTTTAATGTACAACGAGAATCTTAGGATTAGATTAAACTCATTTACACTACCTTTTATCACAAAATTGGTGATAAGTACATGAAACTATCATACAATGTTTGAAATTTATTTTAAAAAATCGTGTTTTTATTTACAAAGATTTTTGGTAAAAATACAAAACTTCCAAAAATATCGACCATTTAAATAGAAGGCAGTAAAGTGGCGCCATCTATTCTTTCCATATTATATCAGAAGATATAAAATCTAATATTACATAATAATTTTAAATATTCTATAGTAGTATCCTTTAATAACCAACAATTTGGTGCAAAAAATAAAAAAAAAACAGTGAATGTTGGAATTTGACATTTGATGATGTCAATTTTATAGATAGTAAGAAAGAATTATGGAAATCCGGCCCTGACCTACTATTCATTGCGCAAATTCCGCGGGGCCAACCCCCCTATTCCCGCTGCCCTGCACGCCTGGACAATTTTGTTCTAAAGTATTGGGCTTCCATACACCTTTAAACTTCCTTGTTCTTTTCGCCTTTTATAGCAACGTGAAAAAGTCTGGAATTATCTGGAGGAAGGGCCATTTGGGGATGGACCGATACCGATATTGATCAAAAGAAAATGCAACAAAAAAGCTTTAAACAAAGCCCATAAAACTATAAATAATAAATATAAAACAGACTATGGAAGCCCGAAATAACTATTTTATTTAAATTTTTAAATTCTGCTAGTATTATGTATTTTATTTTGTTTATCACATGTCGTATGCGCATTTAAAAACCCTAAAAATTCTTTATTTTAAACCTTTTTCCTGAAAATACGATACGATACCGATAATAGGCTATTTGACTGATATTGAAAAATCGTTTTAAATTATTCTTTGGTACCTAACAAATACAATACATTTTATATTTCTGGAAAATCTGCTGTATTTTCAATAAAATTCTATGTTAAACTTTGAATTATAAAATTTGCGCCAAAAATGCTGTCTCTGTAATGGCGTCGACATATGTTTCGCGTGACGTCATATGCAAGTAAACAAGTTAACAACGAGTGCAACTACAATGAATTTTGTTAATAATTTCTCAATTTATTGGCTAAAATGGTATATAAATGGTGTGTAGTGCCACAATGTACCAATACTTCTCTGAAAACATCACAAAAACTGTTTATATCTGTCCCAACAAATTCTAAAAGACGAAAAAAGTGGTTACAATCAGCACGAAGAGATCCAAACAGCGTTGTATGGCATTCAAATGTTTTTATGTGTGAAGATCACTTTAATGTAAGTATACAAATATCCTGCTTTAAATACCTACCGATTTATATACAACAAAATATCGCCTTTAGATAACAAATAAACACTTTAAGGTATAACCTAACTTTTGGATTAGAATGATTTTGTTTGTTCTAGAAGTTAAATACCTAGCAAGTTAGTATTTTCTCTTTTTATACTTAACGGTATTATTCATTCAATTCGTCTCCCATAAGAGATGGTACTCCTTATATTTCTACACTCCATAAACATAACCTACAATAAGATTTTGAGAAATACTGAATGATGGACACGTAAATAAATAATTTTTTAGAGGTACTTACACAGTTGTTTTTACATTTTGAGTTCTGCAGCATAGTAGTCAGCGTTATTTTTAAAGAAACGCACAGTCATAAATGCGTCTATCTCAGGTAGGTTCTGTTATCGGCTTGCACAAAATTTATGTCCATTTTGAGGTACGAAACGGATAATTATGTTACTTAAAATATGTCTTTTATATAAAATGGTCAAGAAATAGTTATTTAGATAGTTAAAGATCGAAAATACCACCTGAAAACGCACAACACAAAGCTTGTGACATTTATTTACTTGCAAGTGACGTCACCAAAGTTGTAACCAATCACAGAGCGTTTCAGTCGCTGTATTAATTTCAAAAATATTTGAATTTTAATACGTATATTATGCAATAAATATGCATATTTTACTTTATATAATAGATAAATATGCTTCTTTACTATTATCTGATAGAATGACCACGATTTAAAGCTTATTTTCAATGGTGGCAAATAGGCTATCGGCAACAACTGCCGATATGCCGATATCAATAGCGGTATCGGTCGATCCCTAAAAAGTATGGCCCATCCTGTATTATGAATTGCAAAAAAAAACTTTAAATAAATAAAATTAATTATTTGACGTAAATTAGAAAATGTTTTAATGTAAAATAACAGTATAAATTAATTAAAACTAATAAAAACCATAGTAATGATATACCTACATAAATATTGGCTAATCTTTAACACTAAACAAATGTAGGATGAAATAGTAATAACTTCTTATGAAACAACAATAAAAAGTTATTAGTATAAAAAAACGGAATTGCTGTTAGGATGAGTCATCGATTCCCTAGTTTATTTATTTAAACTTTTTATTACCACATACATATTATTATATGCGTAAATATAAACAGAAGATTAAATTAAACAACTTGGCCGCAGAGGCTATATAAATAAATAAAAACCAATTTGTTAATCATCTTTTAAACAAATAATTTGATTAACTTTATTTTGCATATTTTATGTATGTTTTTGTTTAAATTTTATTTTTTTTTTAAGAGAGAAAAAGAATACATCGTTTTCCTGCAAAGAGTCCAGAGGAGGTGGGTAAAATTCGGCCTTATTTCGCTTATCATTTTCGTGATAATTCAAAGTTTCAATTTGGGTAATTTTATTATATTTATAATAAGTCCAAGTATCTTTATTTACATCTACAATAAATTGGTAAACAAATCAGAATGTACAAAAATAAAAACCTTTAAACTTGCCATTTTATTGAAATTTTGCCATTTTACTTGTTTTTTGATCTTTTATTTAAAAAAATCATGATGCGCTCAACGCACCAAAGTAAATAAATGCTAGTTTATGGTCATTAAATGTAATATTAATGATAAAAAATACTTTGGTGTAGAAAGGGCATCATATATTTTTTTAAAATAAAAGATCAAAAAACATGTAAAATGGCAAAAATTCGATAAAAATAGCAAGTTTGAAGGCTCTTTTTGGTACTTGCCATTCTGATTTTTTTACCAATTCATTGTAGATGTAAATAAGAATATTTGGACTTATATGATGGGCGACAAAATTTTACCTAATTCCTTTATCATAGAATCCAAAATAAAACATCTTTTTTCTGCATAGAGTCCAAATTTAAAGTTTATATAAGCTTTAAAGTGATAGCCATTTTTACATGGGTTAGCGTGAGTTGTGAGTCCCAGATATTATTCAATTTCTAATCAATAAAATAAATATTTCTGGTTCAGATAAACTAACAACAAGGTAATATCCTTAAGATAAATCCTTTTTCTGCATATAGTCAAAATTTAAAGATTATACAAGCTCCAAACTATTAGTTAGAAATTTGTCTCTCTGTTCGCGTCAGTTGTTGAGAAAGTCCCAGATATTATCCAATTTTTAATCAATAAAATACATATTTCTGGTTTAGATGGAGTAAGAACAAGGAAGTGTCCTTAAGATACATCCTTTTTCTACATATAGTCAAAATTTAAAAATGATACAAGTTCTAAACTTGTTAGCAATGTTTACATGGGATAGCATCACTTGTGGAAACAGTCCCCGATATTAATTAATTTCTAATCAATAAAATAAAAATTTCTGGTTCAAATGAACTAACAACAAGGTAGTATCTTTAAGATACATCTTTTTTCTGCATATAGTCAAAATTTAAAGATTATACAAGCTCTAAACTATAAGTTAGACATGTTTCTCTCTGTTAGCGTCAGTTGTAGACAAAGTCCCAGATATTATTCAATTTTTAATCAATAAAATACATATTTCTGGTTTAGATAGAGTAACAACAAGGAAGTATCCTTAAGATACATCCTTTTTCTGCATATAGTCAAAATTTAAAGATGATACAAGTTCTAAACTAATAGTTAGAAATTTTTACATGGGTTAGCGTCAGTTGTGGAAACAGTCCCAGATATTATTCAATTTCTAAGCAATAAAATAAATATTCCTGGTTCAGATAGACTAACAACAAGGTAGTATCCTTAAGATACATCCTTTTTCTGCATATAGTCAAAATTTAAAGATGATACAAGCTCTAAACTATTAGTTAGAAATGTTTCTCTCTGTTAGCGTCAGTTGTAGACAAAGTCCCAGATATTATTCAATTTCTAATCAGTAAAATACATATTCCTGGTTTAGATGGAGTAACAACAAGGTAGTATCCTTAAGATACATCCTTTTTCTGCATATAGTCATAATTTAAAGATGATACAAGTTCTAAACTAATAGTTAGAAATGTTTACATGAGATAATCACTTCGGAAACAGTTCCAGATATTATTTAATTTCTAAGCAATAAAATAAATATTCCTAGTTCAGATAGACTAACAACAAGGTAGTATCCTTAAGATACATCCTTTTTCTGTATATAGTCAAAATTTAAAGATTTACAAGTACTAAACTATTAGTTAGAAATGTTTTTTCGTTTAGTGTCAGTTATTAAAAGTCCCAAATATTATCAATTTCTAATCAATAAAATACATATTTCTGGTTTAGATGGAGTAAACAAGAAGTATTCTTAAGATACATCCTTTTTCTACTTATAGTCAAAATTTCAAAGATGATACAAGTTCTAAACTAATAGCTAGAAATTTTATCATCGGATTAGCAATCAATTGTGGAAACAGTCCCAATATTATTCAATTTCTAATCAATAAAATAAAATTTTTCTGGTTCGAATGACAACAACAAGGTTATTCTATAAAATACATCCTGTTTTCAATGCATATAGTCAAAATTTAAAGATTATACAAGCTCTAAACTAATAGTTAGAAATGTTTACATGAGTTTGGTCAGTTGTAGACAGATTCCCTAGATATTATCCAATTTTTAATCAATAAAATAAATATTTCAGGTTTAGATAGAGTAAGAACAAGGAAGTATCCTTAAGATACATCCATTTTCTAGATATAGTCAAAATTTAAAGATGATACAAGTTCTAAACTTATAGTTAGAAATGTTTACATGGGATAGCATCACTTGTGGAAACAGTCCCAGATATTATTCACTTTCTAAGCAATAAAATAAATATTTCTGGTTCAGATAGACTAACAACAAGGTAGTGTCCTTAAGATACGTCCTTTTTCTGCATATAGTCAAAATTTAAAGACTATACAAGCTCTAAACTATTAGTTAGAAATGTTTCTCTCTGTTAGCGTCAGTTGTAGACAAAGTCCCAAATATTATTCAATTTTTAATCAGTAAAATACATATTTCTGGTTTAGATCGAGTAAGAACAAGGAAGTATCCTTTAGATACATCTTTGTTCTACATATAGTCAAAATTTAAAGATGATACAAGTTCTAAACTTATAGTTAGAAATGTTTACATGGGATAGCATCACTTGTGGAAACAGTCCCCGATATTATTCAATTTCAAATCAATAAAATAAATATTTCTGGTTCAAATGGACTAACAACAAGGTAGTATCCTTAAGATACATCTTTTTCTGCATATAGTCAAAATTTAAAGATGATACAAGTTCTAAACTAATAGCTAGAAATTTTTACATGGATTAGCGTTACTTGTGGAAACAGTCCCAGATATTATTCAATTTCTTATCAATAAAATAAATATTTCTGATTCAAAGGAACTAACAACAAGGTAGTATTTTTAAGATGCATTTAGTCAAAATTTAAAGATGATATAAGCTCTAAACTAGTAGTTAGAAATTTTTACATAGGTTAGCGTCAGTTGTGGACAGAGCCCCAGATATTATTTAATTTCTAATCAATAAAATACATATTTCTGGTTTAGATGGAGTAACAACAAGGTAGTATCCTTAAGATACATTATTTTTCTGCATATAGTCGAAATTTAAAGATGATAAGTCAATTTGTAAAGGGGAGTATATTTTCGTCAGTAATATATGTTTTTAGATTATATATTACCTGTAATGAACTTTAATAAATAAATAAAAATAAAAATGAGATAATTAACTTGATAAAATTTACACATAACAGATAATTAGTTTTATCAAATTCTATTTTACGTAAACTTGATAAGATAAATTTATTAAAATCGGACAAATATTCACAAAAAATTTCTTTGGTCAAAAAAAAAATTCTTAAAAAAAATAGAAAACGAAAAGTTCATGCTTGTTCTTACCTCTCTTTCTAAACTTTCTTTCTCGTTCTTGATCTTCGTCAAATGATGCACCACCTCTTGTCGCGCTCTCTCCAATTTTCTTCGATTGTATTCGGACTCTCTCGCTTCCTCTTGTAGCTGAAAACGAAAAGAAAATCATCAGAAAATTCAGCAAACCAGAATTGTCGACACGACAACTTACCAGCCTTAATGTCTTATCTCTTTCTCTTTCGATCAGAGCTTTCTGTTCCAACAATTTTTCTTTTTCTGCTCTTAACTGGAAAAATACGGTTTTATTAGGTAGTATAGAATTAATTAGAAGTAAAGTTTTTAAATTATTGCTAGTTTCTCTAATACAGAGTGTCCAGAAAATAGAAGTATGAAATTTTTTGAAAGAGTTTACGTCAATTTAAGTTAACTTTGTTATATCTGAAATCAAGTTTTTGGACACTCTGTATATCATCAGCAAACTCTAAAACCCTGAGAAGGTAATTTAATAACACACAAATAAAACTAAACAAGAAGAAATGCCCTGCTTTGGAGACTGACAGAAATATTGAGGTTCTTTCTGAAGGTCCTTTCTCCAGTCTCAACTGAAAAATGTAGCAAATGATTCTCGATTACCCATAGTCTAGTCGAAATAGTTATTTTCCTAATAAGTACGCAAAGTGATACTTTTCCGCACACCAAAGCAGTTAGACGAACGACGCGAAGCGGAGTTCGGATAAGCTTTAAGTGCGGCAAAGTCACTTTGCGCAAGTATTAGGAACAATACTTTTTCTACTTGCGAATACTTTTTCTACGAGCGTTTCATTAAAGAATATGATTATTAGAAATATACGAATATTTCAGTAAAAATTAAAAATCCAAAGTAAATAATTAAATTTTTATTTTAACTGATTATACAAAAAAAACTATTATTAATTATTATTAACAATATTAATGTTAAAAGTACAATTAGTTGCATGTTGAAGGTTTATGGCTGATTTCAAATGATTTCTTAGAAACGTCGATGATGGTTCGCTGCTCGATGTTAAGGCCAAATCTTGTGTTTTAGCTGATTGAACAGCATCTGTGGAACAGGGCATTTCATCTGGCTTCTTGAGAGTTTTTGGCTTGTTGCAGTTTAATTTTTTTTTACTTGACCCCTTTTTGTAGCCTGTTGATTCTTCAATGTATCCCTCGGCTACCGTTGTCGATTTCCAACCGCCTAACCGCTTTATATCTATGAGTCCTTTTACGGAATTTGCAAGTAACGTTGCAGAAGATCGCCGGTATATAGCTCTGGATTCGGCAACTTTAAAAATGCTGCTATCTCAGAAGGCATCTTCCCAAATGTATTAATCCCAACGCATTGTTGTGTGCAAATTCCCCTTTTGAAGAATACAAAAAACCGTTGATGTGTTGTCGGTGGCCGTAATGCTGTATACTTCCGATTAAGAACAAATACTTTCCGTCGTTGATCTCTTCAGACAGGACGAAAGTACGTGAGGTATAGTTTTTTGCGTCTGGAATCCTCACAATTAGGTTGCCTTTGTCCTCGATGTCGGATGTTTTCATTTTTGCGAGTTCTTCTCGTCTGCAGGCGCCAGCAAGTCCGAAAATGGTCGCAATTTGTGCAATTGGTTGCGCGCTCGGCGTCAAAATTGAGTACGTCACACTAAACAATTTTTTAATACTATTAAATACTAATTGAAATTTTTTAAAAAAATTATGGTGTATATAGAACACTTTAAAGACCTTATTCCCGTTGAAAATTTAATGCGAATCGAAATTTTTGATACGCATGATTTTTAAGAGACATTTTCTATTCGAGATTCGTAGGCGACACTGTCTATTCGAGATTGGAGAATAAACCTCCTGATATTAAATCGATTTTTTAGTAAACAACAGAATATTTTATAAGCATAAATAATTCTGTCACAATTTTCGTACAATACCCTCCCAACAAAGCAACTTTCAAGGATAAAGTTTATATGAATAGACAAAGTAAAATTTTTATTTCATACTTTTATGGAATCACTTTTTCATTTGCATAAAGTATGATCCATGCAAATTACCGCGACTAACTACTTAAGAATTCACTTCAAGCCAAACTTTGTCTATTCAGACTGATTTTTAAATGTTATTGGCCTCAGTTCTTGAATATAATATAACTAAATTTAAATAATGTAATGGAGTTATGGGATGACCTTTTAAAAATTAATTTTAGCTGTGATGGTTCTTGTTTGTTTTGGGCACCCACACAGTGGGCGACTCGTAAGTTTGTCAGGTGATTTTTTACTTATCCGGCCAATTGTCGATTTTTGTCGGAGTTCGCCAGTTTTTGAGTTATGACGGACCACTGACATAACCTCAAAATTGCATAAATATAGTTTTTTTGAACTTTGTACAAATTGACTTACCATATCACATTGTTCTTCCAAATATATCACCCTCTCCAAATGGACGAACACCTCTTCCTCCTTTTCTTTGATGAGGCATTCGTTTGACTCCAGTCTTCGGGCGAGTTCTTCTCTTTGTTGTATAAGATCATCTCTCTCAGTCTTAAAACGAAAGAAAAAATATCTTTAATTTCTACAAAGTGAGTTTTATCAATAATACGTCATAAAAACTTAAGGAACCCATAGGTTATCGTAAATTCACTGTGTGGCGGTGGTGATCGGAAAACGGCATATAATATACTTGAATTTTTTTCTGATATGCAGTTATGTCAAAAAGCCCAAAAAAAACGTATTTCTTAGCTGTTAACAATTGACATACCAAAGGTGCGTTCGATTTGTATATTCAATTTGCGCATTTGTTCACACCGTAAGAACTTTTCGCTCCGAACCCGTTGGAGATGGATCTGACAAATGCTTTTATAAATGTTTCATTTATATTTTTTTTACAAATATATTTCTTTATAATTTGGATTTTTTTATAAACTGTAAAGGCTCTATTTTCCATACTACAAGTTTTTTTAACAATATAAAATCTAATTTATTTATAAAAAAGTGTACAAAAAATGCTTTTTTATGTAAGGCCAAACAGCCCAGATTAAAAAAACAAAAAAAAATTCAAACAGCTCATCATTGTAAATTTATTGGCGTTTTTGAGCTAGAGAAACAACAAGAAGCTGCAGGAATTGCCTTGAACCTTCAAAATTTGGTGGAAAGGACAGCTGCCCCAACGAAAGTAAGTGAAGGAGCGATATTTAATTTTTTAAAAATGGACTAAAATGGGACAAAAGCTTTAAAGAAGTATCATCAACAAGGGCAAAAGGATATTCCAAAAGATGTTGATTGCAATACAATGCAATATAAACCAATGGTAACAATAGGAAACTTAATGTGTGGCAAAGCGATTAAACTAAATTTAAATAAATAAATAAACAATTTTTAAATAAAATATTACATGATGTAAGTCAAAGATCGTCAAGGTCAGATAACAGATCGTCGCTCTCATCTTCGTCATCCGAATCAGTCACTATGACGGGGTTTATATCTGAAGCATCGCATATTCTGATTACTTCCCAAGCTTCTAGGACAATCTAGGATCTCTTTTTGGGCGTGCCGAATGTAGTTCTGCCAATGCTCAGCTGTTATTTCGCCAAGTACCTTTTCCCACCCTTATAAGGAAGAAATATATTGGTCATATTTTCTTTTGCACTCTGACCAAACCATTTCGATTGGATTATATTGACAATGGTACGGTGGGAGGCGAAGAACTTTATGACCAAAAGGTTTCACATATTCGTCAAGGAAATATTTTTTTTCTAAACTTCGGTTTTTTTCTACAAAATCCCAGAGTTGGTCTTTCATAGCTGTCTCAGGAAAGGCAATATTTTCTTCGGAAAGCCACAGAATTAATCTTTTTTTGGTCCAAGATTTGCGAGGTATGTCTTCTACCAGCCCGGAGTGGTAGCTAGCGTTGTCCATGATAATTAATGATTTGGGCGGCAAATTTGGAACAAGTTAATATTTAAACCATTTTTCGAAATTTTGGCGGTTCATGCTATCATGGTAGTCGCCACTCTTTGTACCACTTTTAAAGACTAAACTAGCTCCTTTGATAAATCCGTTTTTATTGCCGGCGTTGACGACGATATATCTATAACTTAAAAAAATTAACGGTTTTAACATCGGCGCAAAAGGAAAAAAATGTTTTTATAGTATTAATTTAGATGTCTAGTATAATTAGTAACATATATTCACTTCATCCCATTACGAATCCAAATCCCAAGGCAACTCTCAAATCCAACCCTAGCACATTAATCAAAACGGAAAAAATGTTAGGGCGCAAGTGTAAAGGTATTGGTTATTGATCCCCTACTAATGGTTTCTTTTTGAATAAAAGCAATTTTTACTCACCTTCACCGTTTTTGAAGAGCTTGTGGCTTTGGTATCATCCTGCCAGGTATTTCTAAAAGATCCTTTAGTCAATACCCATGTTTCATTAAGAAATACTGGAGTAAGACCGTTTTGAAGTAGACTCATATTTGTTTGTGTAAGCTCTCAAAAATTTAATTATTTTATTAAAAACGTCTGGTAAATCCATGAGATACTTTCGGTTGTTACTTTTCTTCCACTGAAAGCCAATTTCGGTAATTGTCTAGAAAGTGGCGCAACTCGATTTTGACCAAATTTGGTATAGGGGGTTTTTCGGCGCTGATCACGAATAAAACCTTTTTGGCGGAAACGTTTCTTCGAGAACCTCATAAAGTTGAAAATCAAACTAACCTCATTTACCATTCCTCCTTCTTTTTGTACAGAATTCTTGATTTTTACACTAAATTGGAACACAATAGTTAATAAACACCTTTTAAAAACTTGTTTTTATATTTATTTTTATACCAATTTTTCATTTAATTGTAAAAATTCACTTTCAAACGCTGCAACCAGGTATACAATATATACAACATGGCCGCCCCGTTTGAAAGTGATACTTCAATTTAATGAAGAAAAAGTAAAATAAACAAAAAAAGTTTTAAAGGTGTTTATAAAATTTGTGCCATTTAGTGTAAAAATCAAATGGTACAAAAGAAGGGGAATAAGTGTAAATGAGGTTAGTTGATCGTTAGATGGTATCTGAAAACAATCTTTCCGCCAAATATTTTTTCAGATTCGTGATCAGCCCCACCCCGTATGCATAATTTGGTCAAAATCGGAGTTGCCTCTTTCTGAATTACCCCAATTTCTTTTACCCATTCTCGCAAAGAACTAATGGAGAATTTAAAATGATTGCTCATAATATGCTCTTTAAGTGCATACATGCGATAAATGGTGTCCCGGATCTTGCTTTTTTAAAAGTCAATAATTTTGATATGCTCTTTATTTCTTGTTGATGATACTTCTTTAAAACTTTTTTCCGTTTTTAATCCATATTTTTTAAATTAAATATTACTCTTGCAATCACTTTCGTTGCAGCAGCTGTCCTTTTCACAACATTTTGAAAGTTCAAGGCAATTCCTGCAGCTTCTTGTTGCTTCTCTAGCTCAAAAAAAGCCAATTAATTTAGAATAATGAGCTGGCTTTGCTCGTTAAGTGGCTTATTTCCTATTTTTTTCGGCATTTTTACTTTTGAAGTACGCAGATAATTTTTTTATTTGACAATGCGAAATTTTAAACTTGGGAATTTGTCATTAATGAGACAAGTAACAGTTGAAATAAGAAAACGAATTACTGTTTTTGGTAAATTTATTGTTCCTCTCTGCAAAAGTGTATACGTTAAGGATGCAAAAAAATGTCGGAACAGCATATCCGAAAAAATTCAACTATACGTCACAAGTTGGTAACCTGCTAACCACACATATTCACGATAGTAAATTTAATTTTCCAACCTAATATTGATTGACAAAAATATTTAATTATCTATTTACGCCATACGTTTTTTATCACCTGGATGACGTAACTACATATGGGTATAATTCCGATTTTAACTATGGTTCCAACAACAAAAAAGGTATTGATTGCATTTGTTTAAAAAGGGGGGGTAATCATGATTGCTTACGATAAAATTATGACAATTATTTTCGAAATAACTCTAGTATATGTAAAATCAGTTTCAGTCTGTGAAAACCTTGAGACTTAAAAATATGCTACACATATTTCAGTCAATCAAGCAAATAAACAGAAACCCGTCATTTTTCAACTAATTCACTTAACGAAAATAAAAAACAAAAGCTGGCCCTGACAGTGAATCCATCCTAATTACTTGGGAGCAGCAAAAGCCGCATTGTATGTAAATTGTTTAGAGATAACTTTAGCACAGAAATTCATTAACAGCTTTCCCAGAGACAAAAATAACCATTCAAGGTGTTTAGGAAAGTATGTAGACTGAGGCGGGCAGCATTGTTTACAAATTGAATGTTACAATTTCCTTTAGACATTCTTAGCACTCTTTTAGGTGTTTTCTTTTTCTAGAACACACATTAATGTTTCCTTAAACGTGTTAGACAATGTTATCGATTTTTTACACTAAAATCTAGGCTTCGACTTCCATTGTCATGATTTCTTAATTGATATACAGCGTTATGGTCGCGTATAGTCTGTCTCAAAGTATATCGTTATGGCTTTTGACGGACCATTCCCCAATAAACCTTTAACGATTTTATTACCTATTGTTATTGGGTAAACCCATTTTTTCATAAGGGCAGGGGTGGGCCAGGTATTTCTTGAGTATTAACCATTAGGCATATAAATATTTCGGCTAATATTTTAGTGGCAGTGTTGAATAACCGTTTTTACTGTGCGTTTCGAAAAAGTTGTTTTACGAGAAAATATGTCGCGTCGAAATCATTTGTCATTTGATGCAAAACAGGTTGTGAAAAATGGGTATGAAACTTTAATCAGTAGAGGTCTAATTAAACAAGAAACTTTAAAAGAAACCTGTCTACTTACAAAAACTCCAATATCATCGATAAGGAATATTATTATTAGTGAAAAATTGAACAAAAGAAAAAAACGTAGTGATTTTCAATCTCACCGTATAGACAATAGTGATCAGGACCTAATAAGAGGAAAACATATTGTCTTTATGAAAGCGGGTTATTCCCTACCTTGGATAAACTGAAAAAGAAGCTAGACGAAGACGAAACCAATATAAATATTAGCCGTGCCACCCTCCATAGAGTTGTTTGTAAAATGGGATTTAAATACCGCAAAATAGAGAAAAGACAAGTAGTAATGGAATCGCACAGATTACGCACTTGGAGATTTAATTACCTTCAAGAAATTAAAAGATATAGGTTAGAAAACAGATCCATAATTTACCTTGATGAAACATGGTTCGATACACACGACACAGTATCCAAAGGATGGGTTGATTCCAGTCAAAACTGTCAGACGAAACGTCTTCAAATAAAGGAAAACGCATTACCATAATACACGCTGGTTCAGAAGACGGATTTGTCCCAAACTGCTTGCTGTTGTCTGCAAAGAATATTAAGGATTCTAGCTTGGATTATCATGAGGATACAAGTGCAGAACTTTTTGAAAACTGGTTTCAAAATTATTTTTAAAAAATATTCCAAACAACAGTGTTATTGTCATGGATAACGCAAGCTACCACAGCCGTCTGCTACACAAAGCACCAGCTTCATCAAGTTCAAAAACTAAATCCAGGAATATTTGTTAGAAAATGATATTTATTTTGAATTCAGTTACAAAAAAACGCATCTTTTGGAAGTCCTAAATTCATATGCAATTAAAAAACAATATGTATGTGATAATTTTGAACAGGCTGGGCATACTGTCTTACGGCTTCCTCCGTATCACTGTATGTTTAACCCCATAGAGCATTTGTGGAACCAAGTAAAATCAATGATCAGGACAGAAAATGTTACACCTACTTTAAGTCCCAGTGTTATAATTTTGATAAAAAATGTAATTACTAACATACCAGTTGACAGCTGGAAAAATTCACTACAGCACATTATAAAAATTGAGGACTCTTACATTTCTATCCAAAACAACATAAATCCTATTGTAATTAATCTCAATGAAGACTCTGATAGTGGAACAGAATTAGATTTAGATATTTAGATTAAAAATGTAATTATGTATAGATAATGCAGTTATAAATTTATTAAAACTTTGCATATATTTAATTTCTTAATGTAATTTTAAGATTATACTTACCTAAATAAACAATAAATTATAAATCTTTATGTTATTAAAGTCCGTCCCTAATGTTCTGTCCTTTAATACCTACCGATCCGCAGTTTTATTGCTGTCGGCAGGTATAATCCATAAATGAAGGCAAGAGCTAACACGGTATACTTTGAGACAGACTATACCCAGTATTTTTAAAACGTGACGTCATGACGCCATCGTTTTTAAGATAGGTCGGGGTCCTGGATCCAAACAGTCGGCGTTTCTTATAGAAAATTGTGCTCATAGTTAAATTATAGCTTTTTTATGATTTACCACCCAAAGCGCAAACAGCGCAGCGTTTAAAGAATTAAGTAGATGAAAATGTATTTAAAATTTAATATCAAACACCTAGTTAATCCTAAATTACATCCACAATAACAAACGGTTTATTCACAAAAAAGTTTATACTATTTCTGGATAACAAACAAACCTAATGACACACAAGCAAAAGAAAGCAATAGAAGTTTATCCCGGTTTCCCCAAAAATTAAAAATCAAGGTTTAGAATGTTTAACAGAACCTTTTCAGTGTTATTCAATGGTTTTAGTAGGCAACCTGTCAAAATCTGACATTTCGTTAAAAATTCAAATTAAAAACCCCTTTTTTGCAAGGGATTAGTTTTTAAAAAGGGGAATTTTCCATAAAAAAACCCCTATGGTTATGACAAAACGATATCTTCATGCATGGAATATAAAAAGGAAACCCAATTAATTTTTAAATATGTCAAAGCTAGCGAGGGCCCCAATTTTTCCAGGGTATGCAATGAAAAAATGGTAAAAAAAATAAAAAATGGTCAATTCTTTTTTGGAAAATTTATACTTATGAAACGTGCAAAGTAGGTATGTAGAAGTTGTTGTTGCTTTTCTGATCACAAAAAACATAAATGGAATAAAGGCCCCCTTAAAAATATTTTGTTATTTGCTAAAAACTTTATATAAATTTATTATAAAAAAAATTTTTTTTTACAAAAAACCCCAGATTTAGTTAAAAAAATTAAAAGGGGTGTTTTTTCCTTACCTTTTAATTTCCCCCTAAAATAGTAGGCTTTTTTTCCCCCTCTTCGTATTTTTGAGACAAATGAAGGTACTTGTCGTAGTGTTTTTAAAACAAACAACCTGCAATAAAAATAAAATTGTCGAAAAAAAAAACGGGTATATTTAAATTTCATATGTAAAAGGTTACCTAAATAAATAACAAAAAATACGTTTTCCTTTAAATATCTGGAGACTCATTAAATTTTTAAAAAAAATAAAAGTATATATTTAAAAAAAAAAAAAAAAAAAAAATAACCACCCCTTCTAAAAACCCCCTTCCCCCTGGGGAAAAAATCCTAAATGAATCGTTTTTTAATCTCCTTACCCCGGCTGAAATTTTTTGGGGAAAGTCCTAATTTTAAATAATTATTAAAATTTGGGGTAAAAACCTTGGGGAACACCCCCCTTTCAACCCCCCCAAATACCTCGAGGCCAAAAAAAATCAATATTAATCGTTTTAATCCCCTTTTTAAAAAAAAAAATTTTTTAAAATCGTCCCAAAACATAAAAAAAATGGAAAAAAATAATTGGAACGGTATAACCCTTGGAACTACCCCTTCTCCACCCTCAACTACCTCCAAAGGGCCCAAAAAAAACCAAAATGAATTGTTCCAACCCCATCCCCCTCTGAAATTTTTTGGACGATCGCCCCAAAGCAAAAAAATCATCCCCAAAAAAAATTGGGGTTTAAACCCCCTTTGGGAAACCCCCCCTTCTCCCCTAAAAACCCTTCTGGCCAAAAAAAAAACTAAAATGAATGGGTTTTAACTCTCTCCAATTTTGAAATTTCTGGACTCGTCCTAAAGTCATAAAAACCGGAAAAAAAAAAATTGGAACGGTACAACCCGGAACCCCCCTTTTAACCCCCTTAAAATTTCCGGGGGGCCAAAAAAAAAAAAAAAAATGAAAAACCCCAACTCTCAAAACCCCCTTTAACCCAAAACCAAAGGTTTTTTTCCAACCCCCCTTTTCCCTTCTGATTTTTTTAGGACCCCCCCTAAAACCCCTAAAAAGCCATACAAAAAAATTGGACTGGTACCCCCGGAAAAACCCCCCTTTTAAAACCCCAAAAAACCCCCTGGCCAAAAAAAAAAAGTAAAATGAATCTTCCCCCAAATCTCTTTGGTCTGAAATTTTGGACAAAACGTCCAAAAACCCAAAAAAAACGGGGAAAAAAAATTTTTAACGGTAAACCCCCTTTGGGGCCACCTTCTTAACCCAAGTCCCCTTGGCCAAAAAAAACCCCAAAAAGAATCACCCCAATTTTTGTACTTCCCTTCTAAAAAACCAAAAAAAGAATTTTTCCCCCCTTTCCATTCTGTTTTTTTGGGGGATCATCCTAGAGCCATAAAAAAATACCCCAAAAAATTTGGACCGGGGGGAAAACCCGGGGAAACCCCCCCTTTAAACCCCTTTCCAAAAACCTTCAAGGCTAAAAAAAAAACCCAAAATTTAGACCCCCGGGAGATTGGATGATTTTTTAATTTTTTCCCAAAAGACTTTAAAAGGTTCAAAAAGGGGGGTTTTTTTGGGTTTTTTAATGTTTATCAATTTTTTTTCAGTTTTTTTTTTTTTTTTTTTTAATTGGGTTTTTTGAATCTAAAAATTTTTCCTTTTTAAGTGCTCAATAATTTTTACTTGGTATCAGGCCCTTTTTTTAAAATTTAGGTTTTTTAAAAAAAACATTAGTGTTGAATTTGTTATAATAAAATTTGACGGGGTTTATGGATTATCATTGATTTACCCCAAATCTTAAATGATTTAAACATTTTTAAAAAAAAATTTAAAAAAAAAAAATCTAAAGCTAAAAAAAAAAGAACAAAAATTTATAAATGAAAAACCTATTTGATTTAATGTTTTCTGCTGAACCAAAAATTTCCAACCCTTGAAATTGATCTGCATTATTCTCCAGTATTTCTCACATTTGTTGGTTGAAATTAGTGTTTTTTTTTAAAAAAAACTTTCGTTAGAATTATTAAACAAAAAAAAAAACCAAATAATTATTTTAAAATTTTTATAAAAAGGGTTTTCAGAATAATTTAAAATTTTTGGGGAAACAAAAAACTCAGTTTTTAAGACCTAGTTTTTGAAAAAAAAATATTGTCTGTCTCCCCCCTTTTAATATTTTTTGTTAAAATATTTTTTATACAAGGGAGAATCTTTTTGGGGTTTAAAGATAATCCCCTTTTTTTTGAATTTTTGGGGGGTTAACATTTTTGGGGCACTAAATTCAAAAGGGGTTAATATAAAAAAAACTCGTTCTTCTAATGAAAAAAAAAAACTGGCCCTTTTTTTCCTGGGGGTTTTGGGGCCATTTTCAAAATTTGGGTTAAAAACCCTTTTTAAAAAGTTTTCAAATTTTTCCCCCTGTTCCGAAAAAATTTTTTGGCCAAAAAAAATTTCCCCAAAATCTCCCCACCCCCAAAACAAGGGGAATTTCCCTTTTTTTTTAACAAACAGTTTTTCCGGAAAAAAATCTTTCCCCCTTAAAATTCCCAATACTGCCTTTTCGGGTTCAACCCTGTAACACCGAAACCCCTTTTACCCGACATTGGGGCCCCACGACCACCCCCCGGTTTATCAAAAAAAACCCTTCTTTGACAATGCACCCCGAATCTAAAAGTTTTCAAATTTTCCCCCTTGTTCTCTTCCTTAAAAAGGAATTCGGGGTTTTCCAGCAAGCTCGCCCTTTTCCCCGGAAAAATAAGTCCTAAAAAAATCTTTTTTTTTGCTCGGTTTTTACGTTAAAAAGGCTCTGGGGAAGGTATCTCCCGAGATACTATGGGTTCGGTTTTTTTTTCCCGTAAGTGCTAGGTCCCCAAGTTCTTTTACGTTGGAATTTTACGCCCGTCGTAACCACTTTCAAACACATAAAACTTTATAAAAAAGGTAAACGAAATCAATATTACAAAAAGGGGTTTGGGACGAAATCCTTTTAGGTTTTTACCCTGGGAAAAGGACAGCGCTGCTATAAGTGACGTCGTAAATTAAAAACCCATAAACAAGGGTTTCATTTTTTTTTCAGTTGGTTGAAGCTTTTGGATGTATTGCGTCATGGGAAAAAAGCTGCAAGGCCGGACTTTGAAATTTTAAATTTAAAATTTTTTTTAGTAGAAGTTTGGGGGACTTTTAAAAGGAAAATTTTCAAAACCAAACCTTGTAAATTTGAGGCTAAAATTCCGCTCATTCCTAAGAAAGGGAAATACACGTGGTTACCAGATAGATCCAAAAAAAAATTGGGGACATTCGTACCAGATAATTTACCGCTAGCTGTCAAGAACCATAAAATTTCTTTTTAAAACATAAATTTGTGACCACATAAATTACAAAAAAAAAAATTGTTATTTAAAAAATCGGTAAAACTCGGGGGAAAATTTTTAATAATTATTAAACCTGATGGGTGCAATCTTCAAGCATATACCTATAGGGCATTGCCGCTCGGCGAACAAAATACAAGAGAAAAGGAAAATAGTTTATAAAACCTTTTTCGCTCTATTTCGGTGGAGAGGGGGTACCCCGCCCACCAATTACATCAAAGGGGTATATACCACCCCCCCCTTTGCGAACAAATAAGGCACGTAAAGCGAGAAAGAAAGATTATACACTTTTCATCTCTCTTGCACGCTTGTTCGCATGGTGCCTCTATAGGTATATCCTCGAAAAGGGTTCCATTTTTTTAAAAAAAAAATAATTTTTAAAAAATAATATTTTTTTAAACAACCCTGCCCTATAATCATACCGGTTTGCTCAATCGCGCCTTAAATAATAGGTTTTTTTTTTTTTGTGGTTGTTGATAAATTACCTGTCCTTTTTCCGTTGATAAAGAAGATAAAAAAACTTTTCGGGGTTTCGATTGTTAATA
>JAHBCN010003494.1:0-74453 GCA_019359885.1 Listronotus oregonensis | reverse complement strand
CGTGATAAATCCAGCGTGGAAGGAAATGTGGGTTATGTGAGCCGTCAAATCATTATGGCCCTCCGTCACACGCAGTGTTTTTCATTGAAAGAATTAAATACAGCGATTCACGAAAAACTAGAAGAGATTAATCACGCCCCATTTCAAAAACGCACCGGCAGCCGTCAAAGTATATATGAGACCGACGAACGCTCATATATGCTGCCGATGCGTGATCCGCGTTATCAAATGTCTGACTGGCGTACGGCCAAAGTTCAAAAAAATTATCACATTCAAGTCGCACGTCAATATTATTCTGTCCCATATGAATATGTCAAGTACACTGTCGATGTCCGTGTGACTTCTGAAATGATTGAAGTGTATTACAGAGACCGTCGTATCGCCTCTCATAAACGTCTGACCGGCGATGTGGGACAGTATCAAACCATCATTCATCATATGCCGGCACACCACCAGAAATATATTGAAGATACACCCGACCGTTATGTAGAGTGGTCAGAAACTGTCGGACCGCAGATGAAAATACTGATTCTAGAAGTGATTGAAATGAATGTTGAAAAACGGGCACTCAATATACTGAGTGGTATTAAGCGTTTGGAAAAATCATACCCGCGCCCCACACTTGAAACCGGTGCAGAAATACTGAATAGTATCAGCAGCCATCCCACACTTACCCGTTTAAAACAAGTACTGAGCCGGGAACGTAAAAGGGAAACACACCAGTCAACAAAGACAGAATCAGATCCAACAGTCGATGAAAATTTTGGTTTCGTCCGCGGGGCAAAATATTTTGGAGGGTACAACAATGAGAAATGAAGAGACAATCAAAAAGTTAAATGAAATGCGATTAAGCAGCATGGCCGAACAGTACGCATTACAATCCGATCAACCCAAATATCATGACATGTCATTTGAAGACCGTTTTCAACTGCTTGTCGATTATGAATTTTCACAACGTAAAAATAATAAGCTCACCCGTTTGATCCGACAAGCGAATCTCAGAGAACCGAAAGCAGCGATTGAGGACATAGAATACTTTCCAGACCGTCATCTGGATCAGTCACTGATCCTTAAGTTAGCCACAGGAGATTATATTCAAAATCACCACAATATTATTTTAATGGGCGCCTCAGGAAATGGTAAGACATGGTTATCCAATGCATTTGGTGTTCAGGCATGCCGTCAATTTAAAAAAGTGAAGTATATTCGACTGCCGGAGCTACTCGATGAACTTGAGACTGCGGTCCACCTTGCGGACGGTAGTTATCGAAAATTAATCAAAAGATATCAAAGAATAGAATTAATGATTATTGATGAATTCTTACTGACTGACATCACTGAATCGCAAACAGTTCAATTATTTGAGATTATCGAAGCCCGTTTAAAGCATTGTTCAACCATATTTTGTTCACAGTATACACCGGAAGGATGGTATGAAAAAATAGACAATGTCCAACTGGCAGATGCCATACTCGATCGAATTATTCATGACTCTTATCACATTAAGATTGAAGGAACTGTATCGATGCGAGAGAGACATGGAATCAATGGGGTGTCATTATGATTAACGAAACAGTGGAATACCGGCTGATGATGTATTTTTTCGATCAATCGGTGTCAGATGAATTTTATGAATCATTTTACGGAGAATTGATGGATGCATATTATCAATCCGAACAGACTTTAACAGACGATACACTGGTTAAAATTGGTGTGCAGTTAATTAACAAGTACTTGAATATCTAACCAGTCGTTTGAAAAACCGCTTACTTCTATGAAATAAGCGGTTTCAAACGACTGGTACTATGTGGCCCGGGGTGGTAAATTTTGAGGCAACAGGTGGCACAGAACTAGACCGCAGTGGCACAATCACATGGCAATACTCAGTGATTAATATGATGACCCATTTTTCAGAGTGGACATCCGTTGTTGTGCACCTCAGCTTCTCCAACGATTCTCGGTCTCTTACTCGGTGAAATGATTCAAAGCATTTTTCATGACCGCACGGATTAATTTTAAAAATGATATCGATTGGGACGGAACTGCACTACGGAAACTCACGTATCTGCCGGCTGTGTTCTACGGTGGTTTGTATGGACCGTGATTTCTGTATGGGCATATATCAGTCCTGGCAGCTGGTGTCACCGATTATTTAGTACAGGACAAAATCGGCCGGAAGTACAATATTATGTACTTCCGGCCGATTTTCTATTATTCCAGACAGTAATCCTGAATCTCTTTTTGGATGTCTTTTGTGATTCCATACTCTTCTTTTAAGAATGTCTCGACAGAATCATAATTTCCCAGTATATTTTCACGGGACATTTTAATGTACTTTTCATTTAACAGGAAGTCACGCTTAAATCCATCGACCTGCTCTTTTGACATGATTTTTGAAAGCTGTGAAAAGATACTCTCGTGATACGTCTTTAAAGTCGTATTAGAGTAAATATAATCTTCAACAATCGTTTCCCACGCCACATCGAGCACTAATAATATCAGCATCGTTCCGATTCCGGTTCTGTCGCGGCCGCCGGTACAGTGATGAACAAGGGCAGGTTATCTTTCTCCGGCCGTTTAATCAAATCCATCAGCTGTTTGTATGCTCTATTGCCCCTGTGGGAATACTTTATAAAGATCTGTGAGTATATCACTGCTTAAGTGATTTGTATCCTTTCGATTAAATCATCAGAGACGTGTAACTGTCCGCTTCCTCATTGTTTACCGCCACTCTGTAGTAACTGACACCCGGAAACTGCGGATCCGGACGGTCGTTCGCTTCTTCTGCGGTCCGGTAATCAAATATCGTCCGGATATTAAGCCTTCCAAATGTGACTGATCTGATTCAGTAATATCCGTCAGGTCGGCTGAACGGAACAGGACACCGTCTTTAATTCTCCGACCGTCTTTTGTCTGTATGCCGCCAAAGTCTCTGAAGTTAATGACGCCTGACAATTCAATGAGCCGGCTGGTTTTTATCTCTTTATTCATCGCTATCTCCACTCTCATTCTAGTGTTGAATGTATTCAGTAATCAGTTTAAACGTATTCTCCAAAGCATCCACATGTGTCCGTTCCATACCGTGGCTTGAAGCAACCCCCGGACCGATTAATGCCGCTTTAATATTTGCACCGCCGCCGAGTGCTGCAGAGGCGTCACTGCCGTACATCGGATAAATATCGACCGCATAATTTAATTCTTTACGTTTCGCATGGTTCACAAGGTCCGTGGTCATTCCGTAATCATACGGACCGGAAGAATCTTTCGCACAGATGGATACGTCATATTCTGTACATTCAAGATCAAGACCGATACATCCCATATCCACTGCGAGCAGTTCAGTGATGTCTTCAGGTATCCATGACGCACCATGGCCGACTTCCTCGTATACTGTGAACATGAATTTCAGATTGGTTTTCGGTGTGATACTGCCGGATTTAATTTCTTTTAGAATACTGACTAAAATCGCAACAGATGCCTTATCATCCAGGAATCTTGATTTAATAAAACCGGAATCTGTAATAAATACTTTCGGATCATAAGCGACAAAGTCACCATTTTCAATTCCGAGCGACTTTACGTCTTCCTTATTTTCCACTCTCTCATCAATCTTCACGATTAACTCATCCACATCCCTGCTTCTGGTGCCCGCATCTTTATATACGTGGCCGGACGGTGATTTCGATAAAAATCGTACCGGTATGCTGCTGTATCGTCCCGCGTAATAATATCCACAGTACTCCGTCAAGCGTTGCGGTGACCGGTCCGCCGAGTTTGGTAAGAGAAAGCGTCCCGTCGTCATTAATCGAACGCACCATTAATCAGGTATATCCACATGACCGCTTAATGCGCGGGTCACTGAAATATCTTCACCTTCTACATGGACAATTAAAATTGCCTTTTGGTGTCGTCTCTGTCTTAAATCCTGATTCCTCTACCTCTTTTTCAGAAATGCAGTCACTTTATTCGTATAGCCTGTCGGGCTGTTGATAGAAAGTAACGCTTTTAAAAATGATAGTGTATCGTCTGTTTTGAACATGTGTATTTTCTCCTTTAAATTGGGTTCACAGCTGCCTTAAAATATTTAGCCAACTCATAAAATGTATCGAGTAATTCAAAGTCAACTTATATTTTAGTGTTAAAATTCTGTATTTGTAATTTGTTCTATAGCTTGTAATGTACCTTGTCGTGTTAATTTTTCATGCAAATGCTGATTTTCATACTTACGCAAACAACTATAACACGAGGAATCTACTGCACAATCACAAACCTCGATATTTCTATAAGCTCCTCTAAAAATTTTCTTAAACTCTTTATGAGAAACATCGTACAACCTTTTAACATGCCCTGCTCCTCCAGGCACCTTATCATATAAAACAAACCGAATTCTTCGATGTCCCGGCCTTCCCAATCTTTCAATAGTTCCTGAAATATCTCTCCTATCTATCCCAAGAAAATCAGACATACTATCCATAAAGCTATATAGAACACCAAAAGCATCAAAGAAACCAAAGTCTAATTCAAAAGTCATTAATATTACATCTGTTTTAAATACATGTCCTAAAGATCTTTTTGAAAAGCTTCCTGTACACTTCTGACCAAGTTTATTCTTGTGTTGTTTAGGACTTTTATCACTCTGTTCAATTACACTATATCCACAATTATTACAAATCATAAACTCACTCTCATTAATTATCGATAGTTCATCATTTCTAGTAGAAGTCAGCCTTATATCAAATGGGAATATTTTATCCTCTAAATTTTGATGAACATTCCCCATATAATACACAGAACTTCTTCTTGATTTATGTGGTGTTTGAGTAGTTGCTTTTTTAATATCAGGCTCACAAGTAAATCCATACTCTGGTATTACAAGATTCTTTCTCATTGTTTGATTCAAAATTTCTCCACATAATTTACATTTAGTACTATCATTTGATGATGAGTCTTTAAACATATTTAAATGCCTACAGTCATCATTAGAACATCTAATATATACATATGCAGGTAGACTAATATCTTTCTTTGGAGGTAAATTTACAAATCTGCTTTTATATATATTTCCATCCGCAATAACTTCCGAACTTGGGGCATATTCATTAATCGCCATAGACAAATCCCTTGATAAACGTAAATCGTTAGAATTTTTTGCGAAAGCAGTTTCTAACTCAACAGTATCAACTGGAAAACCATACTTAGGTATAATGTTATTTCTACTTAAATACTGTATTATCTTACTTGTTTGCAGTCTCTTCAACACTTTATTAATTTTATTGAGCTCGTTATATTTGTCATCTCTAATTAAAGAATCACGAAGATTCTTTAACTCTCTCTCTTCTTCTATATATTCTTCAAATTTACTTAATATTATGGAATCATTAACTGATAGTACGTGTTGTGATATAGCACTTTGTAATGTTATAGGAAAAATGCTCTTCACCTTTACCCTTAAACTCTCTTTTTCTTTTTTGATAAACTGGATAAACATCTCTATAGTCTCTTCTTTAAAGAAATCTTGTGCTTCATTAAAAAGATTCCGGATACCTCTTAAAAATACTCAGATAAGATTACAGAATTAGCATGTCTTAAAGCAATTTTAATATTGTCCCTTTTAAAAACTGGAGGTAGTATACTTCCCCTAATCATTTCAATTGGGTTTTTGAAAAAGTTCATGTCATGACTAGTTAAATTACTATATGTTAAACTGAATGCTGCTGCTTAGAGAACTTCTACCTGCTCTCCCCGCCCGCTGAATATAATTTGCTGGAGATGGTGGCACATTCCTCATAAAAACAGTTTCTAAATCACCAACATCAACACCCATTTCAAAAGTTGTTGAACAGCTTAGTATATTTATTCTCTTCTTTATAAATTCATTTTGATATTTTCTCGCCTGTTCCTGGGTCAATTGTGCAGTATGTTCTTTAATACTCATTGGTAGAATTTCTTTTTTCGTATATAATTCATAATAGTGTTTATTTCCTTGAATAGCAGATGGCATTGTAGAAACTAATTTATTAGTAGTTTGACAATTGATACAATAATTATCCAAGTATTCACTTTGTAGTTTATTACATTTTTCACATATATAGCACCTTTGATTCCTAACATCTTTAATCTTTAAAGAATTTCTTTTCAGTTGATATGATTGCGAACTATCTTCGTACAATCCAACTCATCTACAATCATTCTTAAAAATTCTTTTAGAAACCCACTTTTTATTATCTATTGACAATATTTCATTTAAATTCTTTAACATTTCACTTCTCTCAGTCTGTGGGATAAAGCCTTTTTGTTTCCCAAAGTCTTCTTCTTTAATTGATTGTTTAGTATATACTCTAAATACATCTTCAAAATCATTGCTTTGAAAACTTTGCGGAACCTGTGGCATTATATTTCCTAAAGGTTTAAGTAAGTAGTTTAAAATAAAACGTTTATCCTGGTTATTGATTTCTCCTTTAAATAAAACATCATCTAAATTAAATACTTCTGAATATCCAAAAAAATCTATATCGATCTTTAGAATTCCTAATTGAACTAAATTATTTCTATCACGAGATACATACTCGTAAAAAATTGCTTTTTATCGCCTCTTTTCGACTTTCATCTTCGCCAATCCCTTCTCTGTCATTCTCTTTTATAAGATTGGACAATATATCAACAATATGTTTAAAATCAAATTCACTCTGTCCCAGGTTGTCCTTTTCAGCTTCCTCCTAGAGATTCTATCAACAATTTTTTTCTTAATATTCTTTGTGGTAAGTAATGTTAAAATAAGATGCATGGTATGCCGCTTGTTGCCTACTATCTGAAAAGGCCAAATATTGTTTTTCTTTTTTCACATAAGTATCTTACTATTACCATATTTCCCAGAACTTGCTTTTTTAAAAAAATAGAGTTCTACTAAAACTTATACTTCCATCAATTTATTTCTTGCCAAGGTTCTATTTCTTCTCAGACAAATATTGAGAAAGCTTTGTTTCATGTGCTTTGCATTTGAAACCTGTTGTCCAAAGTAGAAATCTGTTGTGATTCCTGAGTGGTTGTTTCTAGAATCACAAGATAAACAGACTGAAATATGAGCTTTAGAAGTGTTCTTGCTAATCTTTCGAGCGAGAAACTTATGATAATATCCATAAGTTCCAAATTTTATTGTTTGTCATGATTATTTGGAATTACTTTCCCAGAAGATAAATCAATTTTAAAAATTTCATAGTCTTTTCCTTCTGTAAAATCACTAATTCATCTAACAAAGATACTCTTTTTCATCATCTCTATCATCTTGCAAAAAATAATGCCCGTCTATACTACCTTTTAAATATATTTCCCCACAGTATTTACATACTGAAATTTTAAAGTACTTCTCACCCTCTTCGTTAAATTTCCCGGGACTTAATCTGAGATTCGGTTTTATACCAAATGAAATATAGCAGCCTTCAATTGTCTTTAAAAACATATGATACCTTGCATCAAAGGGTTTTACCCCTCCCTTTTCAGCTATAGTTGCAACATCAACAAAATTCTGTAATTCATCTGCACTAATATTTAATTCTTCAATTATGTTCTTTACAGATGGTTTATCTGTCAATGTTTCTTTTATTTTAAAATATAGTTCATCTCTTGTTATTAAGTTAAATACTAAGTCCTCTGTTTTTTCTTTATTATTATATGAAATATTAAAATCTTTTAATATTTTTTTAAGATAATTCTTTCGTTCGTCACCCTTAACATTATTTATTTTTCCGTATACACTCATAGGGACATTAACAATGTTCTCATCCTTACTGACCTTTTCTCTTTCTGAAAAAATAATCGACTGCTTAGTAAAATCATCAGTCCCTGTCAGATTTTTAGCAAATCTGACTATATCAGTTATGTTGCTATCGTCCCCAAGAGTTGCACTTGTCAAAATGTATTTCATTTTATCCTTATTACTGCTTCTTTTAATCTAGCAGTAACATTGAAACCTCAATACCCAATGCTCCATAATAAGTATGCGCCTCATCCGAAACAATATACTTCCAATTTCTAGAATACTTTCCTTCGAAAAATATTTTATCTTGGGGACGTAATAACAAGTATTCTAACATTGCATAATTACTGATTAAAATATTTGGTGGATTCTTTCTCATCGATTCTCTTGAAATAATTTCATTCTCTAAAGGTTTCTCAGCATATTGTGCTTCGTAATTTTCAATCGCTTCCTTTTCTCTTTCTTTTGTTTCACCTGTGAAAGCACCAAAAGTAATATTAGGATATTCTTTTAATAACCCTCTTAATCTTTTGACTTGATCATTCGCCAGTGCATTCATAGGGTATATTATTAAAGCTCTCACTCCAGGGTCAAGAGTTCCATCAGAGTTTTCGTTCATTAGCTTATTTAATATCGGATAAAGAAAGGATTCAGTTTTGCCTGATCCTGTACCAGTAGTGATAACAGCGTTACTATCTTTTTTACCAATAATTTCTACAGCTTGCTCTTGATGTTTGTATAAAGGTCTGTCTAAATGAACCGCTTGATGTCCATCACTATTTAATAAAAAGAAATCTGAGTTTAAATCTCCATCCTCTATTAATTCTTTAATTGTTTTTCCTTTAGTAAAAGAATCTGTCACTTCTAAAAATGGGCCCTTTCCAATTTCTTCTTTTCCTAATCTTCTCGCAAAAAGTTCATTATAGATAGGGTTTTTGATATATCTTCCGGTTTTTATAAATTCTTTATAATCATTTACAATTTTTTCAGACACTTGTATTGGTTTAAATATTTTTGTCTCAGACATAAACTCACCCCTTCTTGATTTCAAAGCGATCCACTATTAAATATCGATTGTGATTTTTGATATTGTAGTAAGTATTTAAGTATCCTCTTTCTTTATCAAATACAATTGCTTCACGATTTACGTCTTCTCCTGTAAACATATAATAATTATCATTAGATTTAAGCAGAGTAAACATGACTGGATTTATATGTGTATAATATTTCACAGTTTCTTTTTTTTCAAAATGATTTAATACTAAGTGATATAAACTTCCTGAATAAGTTGCTTTCCCTTTGATTTGTTTAAAGTTTATATAACAGTTTTTTAGTTCATACCATCTATTATCACACTCTACCTGAGTGATTTTCATCTGTTGTATACTTGATTCAATAATTAGTTCATCACCATGATACCTGCCATATTCTCCAAGAATTCTTATATCTTTTTTAAAGAAACTTTGTTTTTCCCAAATTATTGATATCTTATATTTGTGGAAATGATTAATTACTGTTTTAAATTTCACTTTACCTTCTTTTAACGGTAATAACATAGTATCGTTTATTCCACTATAATCGTCATATTTAATAAAGAAATCATCTGGTCCAATATATTCGCATGATACCTCTAAATCTCCATTATTTTGTTCCAAAAAAAGCACATCTTGAATTATTGGTTTACTAATTACATTAAAGACCGGTAATTCATCATTACTTTTTAAATATAATTTCTTATCTAAGCTAGTTATGCTATTAAAATTCTTTAAATTATGCTTTTGATAACCTTTTTCATCACCTTGGACACTAAAAGCTTTCCTAACTTAATTTGATTCTGAATTCCTCCTACTTCAATAACCCATATCGGATTATTCATTAACCCCCTAGTTTTAATTTCTTGTTTTTCAAATTTTTCATACCAAATACCTGTCGCGTCTTCTGATTTTGAAAATACCGTAGGTAATTTGAAGACCAATTTAATTTCTTTTGAAATTGAATAAGTAAATGTTCCTTCTTTATTAGTAGGATGTTTTACCGTTTCAAACCCACCTGTAATTAGGTCACTCTCTAAATGAATTAGTTCAGCATGTTTTTCGATTGTGTAAAACCTTTTTGTCAAATCTATAATCTAGGGAACTCAATTATCATGACTCTTCTATGATATTTGTAATATTTATCCCCTTTTTTCCTTAAGTATATTTCGAAATCTTTTATACTTTCCAAATTTAATATTCTGATAATTTTATTAATATTAATATTAATAAATACATTACCACCAGTAACCCCTAAAACTTCTATATTGTATAACTCATCTAAATCAAATTTTTTACTATCTATCTCTATTATGAAATCTGAAACATATTCATCTAATTTTATTCTTAGAACGAAATTAGATATACTTTTTAAAAGCATCACCTTACCTTCTTTGGTAGAGGCATGGACATTATTGTATATGTCAACAGGTTGAAACCCAGTCTCATAACTTATACCTTCTGAGTTAATTAAGAAATCATTTATTATAAGTTCCGTGTCATCTTCAAGTGTAGATTTATATATGTTCATACCTTCCTTGACTATAATTTGTCTATTATTATCTTGGACTATATTTATATAATAAGGAGTTAGTACTGTAAATTCTTTTCCATTTTCTAACCTGTTTAGATTTGTTAGTTTTTGATACTCATTAAACAAATACAGATCTCTTTTAAAATAATCTTTTGAATTATATATGATTTTATTATCTTCATATACCTCATAACGAATATCCGTACTTAATTTATTAATTTTTAACTTCTTACTTTCAGTCAAATATCCAAAATCAGTTTTAATAACCTCCAAGTGGTTCATAATTTCAACTTTGTTTGATTCATAAATCTTTACTGCATATTTCTTATCTCTCTCGTATTCAACATTGTATGAAGGAATATTAATTACTAAACTATTATCTAATATTTCTATGTACTTATAACCTTGTGAATTCTTATTAATTTCCCCTGAAATTCTATTTTTTTTTGCCCTAACTGTAATACCTAGATTGATTTCTTTATCCAAATCTCTAAAAAGAAAAGTATATTTATTTTTTCTATACACTGGTATTCTATTAAAATTTAAAGCATGAATATAAGTTAGCCATTCTCTTAGAATAGTTGTAACGAACTCAGGTGAATTATAGTAACCATATATAAAAAAATTGGGTAGCCTTTGAATTATACTTGTCATTTTATTAAATTCAGCTGACATATTATCTTCTTTATAAATAAAGCTTTTGAAAGAAAAATATAAATTTTTAAAGAACATAGTGATATTACGATGATTAATATTTTCTTTTAACTCTCGAAAATACACATCAACAAGAAAATCAAAAATTTTTTCTGTGTTACTTTTAATGATGACGCTTTGCATTAAAATACTATCTCTAAGACGGTTCGTTTTACTTGATTTTATAATATGTGCTTGTAAATTTAGATATTTAAAAATTATATTTATTAGTTTATTTTTATTAATTGCTGATAGCGTAATTTTCACCTTAAATATAAAAACATATCAAACAAATCACCCTGATCATCATATTCTCTTCTAGAATACTCTATAATAGCTAAGGTAATAACTAAATTCTTCTCCTCTGAATCATAACTAAAAAAATTCGTATTGTTTAGAAGTTCCGCACTCTTTGTCAATAACTTTTCATACTCTTCATCATTTATATTCATCCCATCCCATATAAAAAACATATTATCCGAGTCTTCCAATAAATGATTTCTGTTATCTAGAAGTTTTTTTTCGAAATTCATTTTTTCACCACCAGCTACTTTAATAACATTCGATTAATAAACTTATCCTCGTTAACTAAAATGTATAAAAAATGTATAGTAAGCTTAATTAAGCTTACTATACAGAAAATTACAACTATTAATTTAAATTATATACTAATTTTACACATAATTCACTATAATTTTACAAAAATCGTCTCAGTGAAGTCTTAATGGACGGTATCATCAGGATCAATTTTCTTATCCTCTGTCATGGATCTGTAAGCCCATTTCGCAAAGTTTTCGCTTCTTCTGTCACGTAATTTTCCCAGGAAGCGGTGCGGCATCAGGGTCAACATATACATGCGACCAATCAAACCTGGGTATTTATTGCCTCGCGACCACACGGTCAATATCTTCCAGAAAGGTCTGTAAGGGTGTAACCCGCACCACCTGCCGCTTCAGCGTATTTCTCTAAATCCATATCCTTAAAGTCAATCGCATATTCAAGTTCTCCTGCGGCCTGCTGTTCATATTTAATAAAAGAGAGTTCCTGATTGTTCAGTACAAAAATCGTCACGGGCAGATCATACTGGACGGCAGTTAAAAAGTCCTGCATCACCATCTGAAATGCGCCGTCACCTGATATGGACACTGCCTGTCGGTCAGGGTAAGCAATGCTTGCCGCCATCGCTCCCGGCAGTCCACAGCCCATCGTACCGAGCCAGCTGGAGACAATAAATTTTGTTTAACACCGAGTTTTAAATACCGGGTCGACCATACAGTAGACGTACCGACATCAATTGAAAATACAGTATCCACCTTAGTGTATTTATTAACTGCACGCATTAATCGTTCCGGACGAATCGGCTTCGATTCGTTCGATACGTCTTCTTCCATCCATTTATCCCATGTCTTCTTCTGTTTTAAAACATCATCTAAAAATTCACGGGTTTCAAGTGGTTCAAGGCTGTCTCTTAGGCGCCCGAGCACATCCTTCGCATCACCGATTAACGGTACATCCACATTAAAACGGTGGCTGATGACAGATTTATCAATATCAATCTGAATGCACGGAATATCTTTATCCGGCAGATAATCCACATATGGATAATTGGTGCCGGCGAGTATCAGCAGATCGGCATTTTTCACTGCATTAAACGACGGCTTGGTACCGATTTTTCCTAAGTTACCAATATTATACGGGTGATCATCCGGCAGAATGCCTTTTGCCGGCAGTGTAAACTATGGCCGGTATTTTCGCCTTTTCAATAAATTCTCTCAATTCGTCTTTGGCACTGCTTGTACCGACGCCAAAAAGAATCACCGGTTTTACTTTTCAATCAGATGTTTTGCGGCCGTAATCGACGAATCATCCACTACCGGCAGTTCCGGCTTGGACTGTTCTACTGTCCAGTCACCATCTCTTTTCGTTTTACCGGTTAACAGATTATTCGGCAGTGTCAGTACCGCCACACCTTTTTTCTCGTATGCCGTACGGATTGCGGTATTCATTGTTTCAAAGACATCATCCATTTCTGTGAGTTGCTTATTGTAGACCGCGACATCTCCAAAGAGTTTAGGCAGATTCACTTCCTGGAATCCTTTCGTACCGAGGACACCTGTATCTGCCTGGCCGGCAAGAACGAGCTGCGGGACGTTATCCATTTTCGCATCATACATGCCGTTTAACATATGAATGGCGCCCGGGCCGCCGATAGAAAGTGCCACACCGATTTTACCGGTCAGTTTTGTATAGGCGGCAGCTGTTAAGCTGCCTCTTCATGACGCACGCATGGAAGTAAAAGTCAATCTCATCTTCCGCCGCCTTTAATCCATCCACTACCGCATCAATGGAATCTCCCGAATACCGTACACATGATCGATATCCCAGGCTTTCAAAGCCTGAATCACTTCAAAATTTGTTTTTATCTTAGACATTAAGCATTCCTCCGCTCATTATTGGTCGTACATGTTATGTTCATTTAATTCATGAGTACTTATACCACCGTTTTAAAAAGATGAAACTGAAAGCATTTCCATTCAAACGCGCTAAAATGTAAAACATATTTGACATTAATAAATTTTCATTATACACTATAAATGTAAAACATGTTTTACAAATGCAGGGAGGTTTCCGGATGAATAATCGAATTAAAGCGTACCGGAAGAAGCAAAACATTTCTCAGGAAAAACTCGCAGAATTATGCCATGTCAGCAGACAGACCATTAATGCCGTCGAAAATAATAAATACGACCCCAGCCTGAAACTGGCCTTTGATATTGCGGAAACACTTAATCTTAAAGTCGATGATTTATTTTTAAATGAAGGAGTGAAAGATAATGAGTAAGAAGTCACTAATCACAGTGTTCAGTCTCGTACTTTTCATCGTAACACTCAATATCATTC
This sequence comes from Listronotus oregonensis, assembly GCA_019359885.1. Taxonomy (NCBI): domain Eukaryota; kingdom Metazoa; phylum Arthropoda; class Insecta; order Coleoptera; family Curculionidae; genus Listronotus; species Listronotus oregonensis. Next base: position 60,541 of record JAHBCN010003494.1, on the reverse strand, counting down.
GTAAAGTAGTTACCGGACAGCCTATTGAATTTTTTGATATTATCGCCATGGGTGTATTCTCTATGTTTCTGCTGTATACACTCACCTGGGGGAATAGAGATGAAAGAACGGTATATTTCAAGATGAAGAACTCGGACAGAAAATCGTCGAGAGTGCTTCAAAAATCAGCTATACCATTTTGTACTTTCTTATAATGGGTGCAGTACTCGGGGATAAACTGGTAAACGGTGAAAGTAATATTTTTCTCCTCACTGTGTTTATACTCGCTATGCTCGTATTCCCTGTGGTGCAGTATATTGTCTCAAGGCGGTACGTCTGAACGATTACCCATCAACAGATTTGATTTTCAGATATTAAAAAGCTGCGGCAGTGAGTCACAACGGATACTCACTGAGGCAGCTTAATTGATTATATTAATTAAATTTAAAAATTACGGTATGAAGACATCCGCTTCACTGTCATCCGGATAATAATAGCCGTTCGGAATACACTGCAGTTCAACGAGACTGTTCCATGGTGTTTTCAGGTAGACACTTGAACTGTCTTTTGAATCTTCATATTTTGAGTTGCCGTGTGTTTCTGATATCGGAACCGCACCGGCTTTAACCGCCTGACTGAGTGCACTGTCCATATCTTCAACAAAAAGCGAGATATGATTATACCCAAGGTCTTCAAGCGCCAACGGGGTATTCTGACGGTTACTTCTCACTTCAAACATTTCAATATTCGGTCCGCTGCCGATCACAATCATACGCTGATAAACGATTTTAGTGCCTTCCGCAAGACCCAGCGTCCGTTCCGCATCCGCCCCTTCTCTCGGCGCGTCTTCATATGTCAGTGCGTCATAAGCAACCTTCGCATCAAACGCAGCCCTCAAAAAATCAGTGGCCGATTCAATATCCGGCACCGTCAGTCCGATATGGTTAATTCCTCTAATATTACTCATTTATTTCACCTCAACCATGGTATACCCGTTCTCTATTTGATTACACATTTTGTCATTCACAACATATTTAAAGTAATATATTAGATTAAAATCTTTTATGATGGAAATGGTCATGCTACACTCAAAACAATCATTCAGGAAAACAGATTTACAGTAGACATCCAGTACAAGAACCGCTCGAAACTTAAATGAAATACATAAAAATTGAAAGGATGAAGGATATGATTTTAGTCACCGGCGCCTCCGGACAAATCGGCAGTCAGGTCATACAGCATCTGCTGAATTTTAAAGTCCCTGTCAGGGCATTTGTAAGAAATGAAACACGTATTGCTCAATTTTCAGATACACCTTTGGAAATCGCTGTCGGCACATTCGAAGATACTGATTCTATTGAAAACGCATTGGAGGGTGTTGACCGTCTGTTGTTAATCGGCAGAGACAATCCTGATCAGGTCCGAGCAGCATAAAAACGTGATAAAAGCAGCGGCAGCGAACGGCGTTAAACACATTGTGAAATTGTCGGCATTCGGTGCGGATAAAGAGTCGACAATAGAATTAATGAGCAATACATGGCTTCATTGTACTTCAGTTACGTATTGCTTATTAAACTTTAATTCATTGAGTCCTTTTAGTTGAAGGTTATTCAAGTGTCAGTAAAGCATAAAAACCTTAATAATTAGGTAGTATCTTTTGTACTATAACACACAGACTCCGCCAAAGCAAAAGATTTTGTTGAAGCAACATATATTAGAATGAAACGGCTCTTGACCGTAATCGTGAAAATTAGTGATATAAATTTAAAGCACTAAATTCATACACGCCACTAAGTACATTTACAGTAATAAAAAACACCTTACTAAGAAATTGAAAAAATTTTTTTAAAATGTTTAAAACAAAGGCTTTTATAACTAGTTAATGTTGTAAAACCTATAAGTTTAAGCCTAATATTACATTATAAAGCTCTAATCTCTGTTATTACAAACACGTATGGATGTTTTTCCCAAAACTTAAAACATCATCTTGCAGATCTTTTAAAGCGTCTTCATATTGTTCCCTTGTAACCATCTAAAAAAAAAAGTTTATCAGTATCACAAAACAAAGAAAAGGCTTATAATATTTTTTTGGGTTTTTATAAGAGATGTGGTTGGTGCTGTACCGTCTCCAAAGTGGTAATGTAATAAGGTTACCGCAGGATAATTTACGAGCTGATAACACCGCGTGTAATTTTGACATTTCCCCAAAAGAATCGTTTTGCATAACTTTTGTTTAGATTTATTTCAACTTTTCCCCCGGAAATGCTTTTGCATTTCTCTCAATCAATTTTGTTATGGTGTCATTAGCTCTGTAATTTTGGGATACCTACCAAAACCAAAATGAAAGGGTGCTTGACCGATGGTGAGTTTGGACAAAAGTAAGAGAATTTATAACTTAAAATTTGCTTGGAGATTTTAAAAAAACAGGAAAATATACCCAAAATTCGTCATTCAAATAAAACGAACAGTGAAAATCGCGTGCGGTATTGAAATAGCGCCTTACTTAAATTCGTATGTTAGCGCTAATCGAAGTCCCATTTCTCTCTAACAGGGTTTTTCCCTTTAAAAAAGGTCAATCCCTCTTAAACGTTACCTATCCTGATACAAATTGTTAATGGGTTCATGAAATTATTCGATTTTATTGAATTGAATTGAATGATTTGTTGGATTTCAACTAACAATGCTTTAGTACTACAGACTAAAATTTTAATATCGCTTTTTTTGCATATACGGTATTTCATTAAGGGGGGAAAACCAGTGGTTATAGAAAGTTGGGAAAAAAATCTTATATGGAAGTTGACCATAAGAGATTGTTAGAAATTGCGGGCTCTTCCTAACTAAACCTCTAGACCCCTAGGGGCGTAATAGCTATGGTCTTGTATAAAAATGCATTTTCTTGACAGCAGCCCAATATCGTTAAAACAAAAATCTTTTTGGCCCAAAAGCCACCAAAATTCTGCATTTTTTTATTCATCATTTTTATTATTGGGCGTAAATTAAGGTGGCCGTCTGGATGCGCTGGCGCAGGCATTTAGTACAGTGGCTTTATACTTTATACAAGACAGTGGCGACAATAGCATCTAAGCTCCGCCCAGCCGCCATGTTGTGGCAAAGGACCATGCGCACTTTAAATGGGTTTTTGGCGGGGGTAACCAAATTTTAATATGTTATTAGGGACCTCAAAAAAGCAATTTGTATCATTGCACAAAAAATCAATTATCATCAAAAAACCAAATTTTCAGGATTTTTCAAGATACACTTCTGGAAAAAATAAAAATTATTTTGGATTTTCTTTTTGCAAATTTGAAGTGATGTGGGATTCAAATAAATTAATGTATTATAAAAAAAATCCAAAAGTCACATGCTCGCATTAATAAAAAAATATTTTTTCCTATTGGACTAAAAAAATTTTTTCAAAATTACATTTTCGTTTATATCTCCTTTATTATTTATCTTATCAATAATTTTATATATCTTTTTCTAGACAATTTGAAAAGCTTTCTTTTTTGTTTCATAAAATTCTTTGTATTTCTTATAGTTTATATAGTCGTAGTCCAAACATTCCGTGGTAGCAGGTTTTTGCGGTAAATGTACCTGGTCGGTTATTTGGGGTTTCTCGATTTTTTGCTATTTGACCTCAGATTCGTGTTTAGCGGAAAAAATACGCCTGAAAATCCTAGTCAGACACCACTTTTTTGTGGACCTGTGTATTTTTTTGAATAAAAAATTCCAGAACCAATTAAATTACTTAGTTTTCACAAAAAAAAATGCCCTTAAAAGGGCCCTTTAAATGTAGCTCATGCAAAAATTTGGGAAAGGAAAAAAAAAAAAAAAATATATCGATTTTTTATTTACAAAATTTTATTATAAAAACAATATTAAAATTACAACAAGATATAATATAGATTTATAGATGTTTTTCCGACGCACTTTTGCTTTTTTTGAATTTATTTTCAATCTAAATATAATAAATCTTTTAATTATCTTTTCTTTTAAATTATGACATTCGGGAGATTTTTTTCCCAAAGTAATCTTTTCCCCCAAAGAAAAGTCTTTCAAATTTACATTTTGAGGGATACAATTGTTATGTATTTTCTAAAAATACTCTCCATTTCTAAAAAAAAATAAAACACATATTCATTAAAAAAAAAAGTGAATGCTCCCTAAATCGCATTAATGTAAATTTTGTAAATTTTTTGAACACTGGAGATTTTGAACCAGCAGCATTCAAACAAGTTTTACATGTATTGGATGTTTTTTTATACTTTGAAGTATATAACCACACATTGTACATTGAATTTAATTCACTGTGACCTAGGTTATACACAGGTTCTTTTATTTCTGTAGGTAACTGAACAACATCATATTTTGGTTGGGTTCCTTCCAATAGTGTCTAAAAACCTGAAAAAAACTGCCTATCATCTTCATCATAACTACCTGTACTAGAATTTTTTAAATATTGAGACACACAAATTAGTTTTAAATTATTTTTTACTTGCACAGCATTAGGAACAAGCTGTTTACTTCTTAATACACAAAATAGGTTTTCCAAACAACCCTGTGAAAAACGACTGGTTAAAACAAATATTCTTTTTTCTCTAGGAGCTCAGCCTTCAATTCTAAAATTGATTGGGTAGAAATAAGAACACCACTTTGTGAAGGTTTCACAGCTTTTTGTAGCCAACTTCCATGTTCGAAAATAAGTCCATGAAATCTTTTAAAAAAGTAATAGACTCATTATATGCTTCTACATTAAATTTACTAAGAGCACATGTGGGATGTCTTGAAGTCATAATTTGAAACCCCTTTTCAATTTGGTCTAAAAACCAAGCTGTGGTTAGATACGCAGGCTTTTTTAATTCTTCTGATAAGAACTTTAAAGCACTACTTACTGTATGAATCACAACGTTTGTTGACGTAGATACTTTCATTTGGGTGCTAATTTAAAAGTGTGCTTTTTTTGATAAGAGAGAAGTTCAAAAATATGTTCTGATAATACATCTCGCATTGGCAAATCATATTTTTCAGCAATATTAACAGGTATTCTGATAATTTTGTTGGTAACTAGCATGGATTTAATGTTTTTAAATAAAGGGGTATATCAGCAAAGATATATAAATATTTGTCTGCATGGGATGGATGGGGGATTTTGCAATTAATTGGTGAATGTCTACCTGCGGAAATTCCCCAACTTTTCCAAAGTGCCTGATTGCAAGAGCCCATATCCAGATTTCACACTTAATATGTTTAATTTTAAATCTTCTGCATTTTGAAATATGGACTTGATTATGTTTTGGAAGACTGAGCCATTTACAGAATTGCCAGTAAAATGTACGCAACCACCTGTTTCCAACGTGTTGTAACACCACCAAGCATAAAAACCAATACATGGGTTGCCATTCCTGTGTGTTTCAGGTAGTGTTACATCTCCGAAATATTTGTTCAAAGAGGTATCAAATACCTTTCCTGGAGTGATTGCCATTTCATCCAGCACTAGCACACAATCTCTTTCATGTGATACAAAAGTTTCAACTTTTTTTTTTAAAAAAATTTAAAAAACCTCATAAAGCACTCCAGAATCAAATTTTAAGTTTTGTAGCCTTCTTTGAAGAGTCCTTATGGACGGAAATGGAAAGCCCTGTTGTAGTAATTCTTGGTAACCATTATTTCCACAACTAAATTTTAATTTTAAAGCATTCGTTACTGTTTCATTGGACCATTTCATTAATTTTGTTGATTTTTGACTTTGTCTTTTCTTTAAAGCCATGAATTGGTCTTTGTTGAATAATTGCTGAAATACTGATTGGTAAGGGTTGGACTGAGAACTTGTCTCCAATTTCTTGACTTTCAATTTAGAATTCCTCAACAATTTTTTGTACTTTTTGACCTTCAGCTCTTTCTTTAGAATACATTTTTTCATATCTATTCAGACGAGCTAACAGCTCTGTTTGATGTGAACTTTGACTTTGAACTGATTGTTGCAGAGGGGCAACACAAAAGTCATTATCATCACTTGAGGTGGACTGTGAAGTAGATGACTGAGTGGCAGGTAAATCTGCAGTTGATGTGGATGGTTGGGCCCATAAATCACTGGTAATGTTTACCTCAGTATCCCCCGTACTATTTCATTAAGTTCCATAGCTTCACCTAAAAAGAAAAAAAAAGTTAAATTGGGACTACCTGTATTACACACCTAAAATATTGTATAATATATACACACAGTGAGTGGTAAAATATGGAACAAATTTATTTAAAATTCAGGCGTTTATTTTTTTTTCTTAGAGACACTTGGACACGTTGATTTTTATTTTTGGCCTTGTTTTTTTTTTAATGGTAAATTCATGTGGGCAGGGTCGCCCAAAAATAAGTTACAATCATCAAATTTATTTTTTTCAAATGAAAACACCTATCTTTTAATGCATTGAAATTTTTGTTACATACCTGGAATTCGATGCAGAATTCAAAAATAAAATAAAAAATAGGGGTTTCAATTAAAAAAATAATTTGATGATCGTAACTATTTTTAATACACGAATTTGCCTTTAAAAAAAATCCATGTGTCTGAGAGTTTTTCCAAATAACAAACATTTGAATTTTAAATGAATTTGTTCTACCGCCGCCGCTTACTGTATTATATTTTACTGTTAAATATAACTAATTTTATAAAAAAAACAGGATATACACAATTTGATGGTTATATAAAAGTAGGGCTCCACTTTTTTGGGATGTAAAATAAACATGATAAAAAAAGATTTAGTTATATTTTTATTCTTGAACTTCATTAAAGCTCCACTTCTATATAAATACTAATTTGATCAGTTAAACTGACATATGTAGTTTTTATTTTATCACAACATTTTTTGGGTTTTTAAAGGGGTCACTCTCTGTTTATGTTTTATAAAAGTGGAGATTTGGCAAGATCAATCTTCATTTCCTATTTATTGGCTCTACATACAGGTGTCCCAGAATATGTGGCAATCTCTCAGAATCCAATAGAAAACCGAAAAATATTAATCAAGTTCCATAAACTTTTTCCTATGAGCCTCCTACGGAGATACAGGTACATAACGGACGCCCCTGAAAATTGTTTTTGTTTAAATAGTTTTAAAATATAGGCGTAATTTAATATTTAATTAATATAATGATTACTAGATAAGTCTTCTTAAAAATGAACCCATTTAATCATATTTGGCTTATTTAGTTTGCCAGGGACGGACTACTTTGGCACAATAATAGCAATTTTTTTAACACCCTGTATGATAAAGGCTCCACAATATATTTTAGATAGCTTTAACCTTAAACTAAAAAAGGTACTCTTGATTACATCTATAAAATCAACTGTTTACAGAAATAAAATATCATGATTGGTAATTTTTTTAAGTTATACAGGGTGTTTTCTAATTGTACGTTAATATTAGGGAAATCAATTTTTGGGTCCATTTTAAAAGAAAACTTCATATGAACATGTCCTAAACGTAACTTTTGAGATCAGGGTAAAATTTTCAAAAATAAATCATTTATTAAAACCTGTAATACCACTTTAGATGGTTTAATGAAATTTGGCATATTAGTACTATGTATTAAGAAGCCTTTTTTAATGTACCACATTTTTTTTTATTTCCACCAGTGGCGTTGGTACAGAATTTGACCTGCCTATTTTGGCAAATAAAAAAAAATGTGGCACACTTAAAAATGCTTCTTGATACATAGTACATGTATGCCAAATATCATTAAAATATCTAAAGTGGTATTACAGATTTTAATAATAAATGATTTATTTTTAAAAATTTTACCACCCTGTATCTCAAAAGTTAAGACGTTTAGGACATACGTTCATATAAAGTTTTCTTTTTAAAATGGACCCAAAAATTGATTTCCCTAATATTAACGTACAATTAGAAAACACCCTGTATAACGTAAAAAATTACCAACCATATTTTATTTCGTAAACAGTTGATTTTATCGATTCAATCAAAATATTTTTTAGTTTAAGGTTAAAGCTATCAAAAATAATATTGTTAAGCCTTTATCATACAGGGTGTTAAAAAAGTTGCTATTATTGTGTCAGAGTAGTCCGTCCCTGGCAAACTAAATAAGCCAAATATGATTTAATGGGTTCATATTAAGAAGACTTATCTAGTAACCATCATATTAAAAAAATATTAAATTACGCCTAGTATTTTAAAAGTTATTTAAACAAAAACGATTTTCACGGTCATCCGTTATGTACCTGTATCTCCGTAGGGAGGTCATAGGAAAAAAGTTTATGGGAACTGTCATAATATTTTTAGGTTTTCTATTGGATTCCGAGAGATTCCACATATTCTTGGGACACCCTGTATAGACATAGTCACACAGTGAGTTCTATTGTGTAGAGATTTTAAAAAATCACTATTACAATTAATACTTCTCTCAGTGAATGACTGAAATAAAAATGAAACAAGTTAAAAGTTTACATACCAGTTATGGGCTTAACCTCGGGCTCAAGTTTCTTTGGAGTTAACAATTTTCTCTCCAATGAAGGGTTGCATAGCTGTTTCGGTTGTGAAAAAGAAAAAACTGTTGGAACTGCATTTGCCTTCAGTTTATGGGTGCCATCTTCTCTAGTTTTCTCCCACATGTCAAAGGTAAAATGAACCTAAAATTAAAATATTAAGTTAGTATGTATAATGAAAAATCCATTGGTTGTTTAAACAAAAAAAAAATCCTTAAGCCTAACAGTCTAGACCAACTTATGGGAGTCATTTATCTACCCAAGATAAATTTTAATTTTCTCTTTCTTTCTCGAGCCCTACCCTTATACTGACTTTTCTTTACAAACACTTACCTCACATAAACACGAGAAATCAGTAGGAATCCAATTAGCTCTTCTCATTTTAGTTAACCACTCCTTTCTTCTCACAGGATCTCGTTTCATTATAAAACCTTTCTTTGCAGAATTGGTGCAGTTGACTGCAGCACAACCAGGCATTGTTTCTTTAAAACTGCAAAAAAATTATAACTATAGACTGTGGGCAAACTGATATAAGTAACTTTCTGCTTAAGTTATAAAGCCTTGAATACACACACAAGAATATAATAATCACACAAAATGATAGTTTAATTTATTTATTTGTATTTTTGTAAGTAGGTACTTGAAAGAATAAATTGCCAGTTTCACCAAGTATTTTAAGCTTTTCTTAAGTTCCGTAAAGACTGTGAGTCCCTCAAGTTAAAGGAAGCTTAGAGGTTACTTGGTGCAACTGGCCATAAGTGCCATAAAAACTAAATGAATAAAATCAAAACCATGATTTAAAAAAATAACCCATCATTTTTTAATAAAAAATTTCTTGATTCCTAAATATGATGATTTCACTGACAGATTATTGAGGTTAGGATTTTTAAATATTCCCTTTTGGGTTATTTAACATGTTTTTTAAACTCTTTAAATATGTATTTTTGGGTAAACTGTGTTCCCTTAAGTATTGAGTAAAGGTATTTAAGTGAAAAAATGAAATTTAAAGCAATACTTGGAAAAATCCAACATGTAGAAAATAAATATTTTTGGAAAAATTTCTAAATATTCTCAAAAAATAACTTTAAATTCATGTTCTACGACCCAAAAATATAGAATAAGAAGAGTTTTATTTAAAAAATCGGCATTTTTTCATGATTTTTTGCTATTCGGAATAAACAAACAAACAAAATACTTACTTTTCAAACGAATGTTTTTACTGATCCCAAATTTTGGCCACTACACAAACAAATACGATTATTCAAAAATAGTCACTTAAATATCACCGGAATTCAACAAAACCACAATATTCACATGAAAACACAACAAACAACCATAAAAGATAACAGCACAAAGTAAATTAAACAGCTAGCTGTCAAATTTTGCCTCATCATGGAGGAAAATACCACGTGATCCGATCAACCAATAAAAAATAAGACATTCATTGTCATCACTGTAATTTATAAAGCCACTGTAATAAAGTCACTGTACTCTCACCTAGTAACACGCAGTCTTCTGTCCTTTGAAGTGTACGTTATTTGAATTAAGCTATCCTTTAATCCGCTCCGTTCTAAATACATCGAATATGGGATAAACAATTAAAATTTACAATAAAAAGAGCCACGGATATGAAAAAAGGCATAATAAAACATATTATTTTTGTTACTTGGTTACTACTAAATGTCTATAAATCACAGTAAAGAGTTATAATGCGAAATAAATGTTTTATACCGAAAATATTTAATTTTAACTACCGAAAAATCCAACTCAATTCTTAAGTGGTTTTCAACATTGTTTTTAAAGCATTAAAACTTAGTTTTTTTTATTATATGTCTTTACGAGAAAGATACATGTGTTATTTATGTAAATATAAGGTGATCCTTTATTTATTTTGCCAAGTTTTAGAGTACCGTGGTCTAAAAGACAGTAATGTTCTTATGGAGATTTAACATGGCGAAACGGCCACCTTAAGGGCGGTAAGTAAGGAATACATTTTACTGCTTAAAATGCCTATAATGTTGGGTTGCTTTAACAAATTTTAGCAAAGTACACCTTGTTTAAGAATTGACGCTTTGTGATTAAGAAAAAATTAATCCTTGTCATATTTTCGTTTGCTGCTCCCGCTGGAGGGGGTTACTAAGAAAGTTGAAGGTTTTTTTGATTTTTCTTTAAAATTTTAAATGAAAAGTAAATTAAATTTGCAATAAAAAATTTTAGAACCACATATGAATATCCTTATTTGTTTAAAAATTATTGTCGAATAAACGTTTCTTACTAAATTCGTTGATCAATCATATTTTTTAACATTTTAATTATAATTTAATTAGTAATAGTAATAAAAACTCCCATAAAAAAAAACAATAATGATAATAAATACATAATAAAACAGATCTTGCTATTTTTATGCCTCCCTTCACACTTTATCTAAAAATTGGTTTTAGGACTTGTCCAAATAATGCAACAGATGAGCTTTAAAGGGAGTTTAAAGGCCAACAAAAACAACAATAACATTTCAAAAATATAACCATAAAATAGATGTTGACTTTTATTTGCCTGCCAAGAAAAGCTCTGAGTGATACATCTAGATTGCCCTGAAACAAATATGCTATTTAAAGATGTCCATATGGTATCAACAATATGGATACCCAGGGCATTTTTCTAAACATACCTGTAATTTTTTAAATTCTGTATACCCAAATCGCTGAACTGGAAAGAGTTGTTTATTTTTGTGATCACCTACACTCTCCTAGTTGGTGATGTTAAATTTTTAGTTGTGGGGACGAATACAAAACATTGTTTAACAAACACGGCCAATCACTAGAAAGAACATGATTGAGCAAATTCGAAAGGCAAAACGAGAGTAATTTTGAACATTTATGAAGGCTCTGTTGCTCGTTTTGAATAAAAAAACTGTTGTTTTTTGTTAATTCTGTTATAATTTATATCATTATTGTTATTTAAATAGTATAATTATTGTAATTATTGTTATTTTAATGGTATTTTTATTATTCTTATTATTTAGTAATTAAATTATAAATAAAATAATGTTTAAAAATACTTTTGTCATATCATGCTTAATCGGCGAAAATATGAAAAATTGTTTTTTTTTAAACAATTTTAGTAAAAAAGCATCATTCTTTGACAATAACTTTTGAATGAATTAAGATATCCATATACGGATTCGATGTTTCATGTTGCAAATTTGAATTTTTTCGTTTTAAATAAAATTACTGTTGCATTCTATTTAGAATTTTAAAGAAAATTAAAAAATACCTTAAACTTTCTAAGTAGCGCTCTTTAGCAGGAGCAGCAAAAGCAGTTATGGCAAGGGTTAATTATTTTCTTAATCAACAAAACTATTTTTCAAAATTCTGTTAATCCAACCAAAATTATGGGCACAATAAAAAGTTGTAAATTAAAACGGTGCAGAATTTAAGTAGCATTACTGCGGTAATGTTTTTCCTAACTGGTAATGGGCTGAAAACAAATGCATTTTTATATAAAAACATACCTATTATGCACCCTAGCGGTATAGTTAGGGAGCTGAAAATAGTTTCTAGCAATTTCTTATAGTAGACTTCCTTAAGAGTGAGTTTTTCCTAATATCCTACGACTATTAATTCCTGATATATGCTACCTGTCCACCCTTAATGAAATACCCTGTATACATATAAAGTGCGAACATTAAAGGAAACCTTAAAAGATCTATATGGTCCATCCATAGACCCTAACATTGATTAGATTGATATTAATGACACCTTAAGAGTAACACACAAGGTGCCCAAATCCCAAGAAAGTTTTTTTACAGAGTAGTGTATCCTGGAATTCAAGCAAGGATAATGTATTTTTGTATTCTCAACAAGTTCCATTTACAATGCGAAAAACAAATTGGGACCAATTTATACATGTGAGAAGAGACACCAAAAAAAAAAATCAAAAAACAAGAATATAAAAATAAAGTGCTTAATAAAATGTCAATTAAGTAACAGGCGTTTAATCAGCTCTTAGCTGCCTACAATTATTAAATAATAATACAAATATATTTTTAATATTTTGTCTTTTTGTTGTATTTTTTGTCTTTGTAATACTAACAATAAATTTTGTCTTACCATTTGTGACTGTCCTTTAAGTTCCTCAAATAACTTCTGATAGTTAATAGTAGGTACTTTTCCTTTATCATCAATAAGTTTTTTCAGTGCTTGGGCTAGCTCAACACGTCTTTTACGAGCAGTACTGCTAAGACCCGTCGTTAGAATTCCTACATCTATTTTGCCCGAAAGAGGATCTGTTGCTGATTGTTTCAGGGCTTCTCTATGCAATCTATAACATTTTTTATTAGATATAAACTCAATACAAAAACTTTTTTTTGTATATAGTGTCAGTCAAAAAGTATGCAAAAAACCGGTAAAATTACTATTGATTTTCAGAATTTTAAAAAATAATAAGAAAAGTTAGTGCATAAAAATAAATAATTTAAAATAGCTCAAGAAAATTGCGCAGGAAGCGCAAATCTAAATATTTTTATTAACTAACTAACCTCCATGCTTCTTCTACATCTTCTGTCTCAACCGTCTGACTAAACCTTACTTTTGCATGTGCCTCAGAAAGCCTAATCAACGACTCCAACTGTCTGGGATAAGCAGATATTTGTCCTCTCCCAGAACCTACTTTGCGCATATCGACGTAAGCTTGAATTAGCCGCTGTGAGGCTTCTTCACTTAATTTTGGATGTATGTGTTCTTTGGCATAAGAAATGTAGTCTCTCAAAATTGACATATTCTTAAAAAAATTTAAAATAAAATTACTATTAATTACTAGTAAACCCACCTCAAGGAACTAAAATAAAACTTACCAAAATGTCATCATCATCATCCTGTCTTGTCTTATAATAAAGGGAAACCAAGTGATTTGCCAACCTCTTATCAAAAAGTTCATTTTGAGGGTCTAATAATAAAAATATCAGGTCAAATCTTGACAACAATGTATGTGGTAGTTGTACATTTTCAATAATTGTTTTGTTTTTATTCCACTGAGATTCACTGGGATTTGCGGCAGCCAAAATTGATGTTCTTGCATTCAACTGGCAAATAATGCCCGCTTTTGCTATACTTAGTGTCTGTTGTTCCATTACCTAAAGCACAAAAATATTTCTATATTTGATAAAAGTTTGAAATAAACTGCTCAACAAAAAGATCGTACCATTTAATTTTTAGACCCATTTTCAAACTGCTGTAACTTTTTTAAAAATTAACTTTTGTGAATATCTAAAACGAAGTTTAAAACCGCGTTTCTTCTACTTTAAGCTGTATTGCATTCAGTTTTAGTAAGATGAATATTATTATGATGTACAGGGTGATCAATAGAGTGCTGCAAAAAAACAAAAAATTCAAGTGTGTCCCATTTTAGTGGTAATTTTTTTTGGTCGTTAAAATGTGGGTTGTTACCGAAGTCAAATCAATATCTCTAGACGTTTATGCCAGTTTTTGAATTGAGGACCTTTGGCTTGCGATACACTTCTAAACGTCCAATTTTGGTAATCAATTCTTTAAAAAGCTATAACTGGAAAATGGATTGACGGATTTCAACGACTGTTTCATATTTGGAAAGCTCATTTCATGTAGATGTTTATGTCCTAAGCACCTTTCGATAGATTATAATTTTATGAGTATACGGGGCCAGCAAATACCAAAAACGTAGCTGATTTAGAAATCCTAAATATAGGGTAAATTATTGAACGCCAAAGGGACCATATGTGTGTGTGTTCTGTTTTAAAAATGGCCAAGTTGAAGTTTGTGTCCATATCTCGAAACGATTTCTACCGTTAATCGATTTATGTGTGTTTAAGTGCACAGCAAAAATGCGTCGTTATTATGACATTAGGTCTGAATGGTAGGAATTCCAACAATGTCTTAAAGTTTTGAACAGTGTTAAACATAAATTGGTGTTGTACACCATGATATACGGAATGATCAACAAAGTACTTTCAAATTTATTATGATATCCATAATTACCACAACATTAGGTACCAAACGGCCTTGTTTGCGCAACATGTTTTAGATTAAAATTGTTAGGCTTAAAACTCTTTTAGTACATTTCGGTGTCCAAAAACTTACCGCACTAAATTTTTAGTTGATTTTGCTTAGTTTTGTCATTTTCAAAGAGTCAAGTTACCTCTACAAAAAACAAAAAAATGTTTACTTGATACATTGAATTTATCTATAGCAGCGATACGTTTCTATAGCAACGATGGAATAATGTCATTGTCATAAAACAGTTTGTAAGTCAAACAAAATGTATAAAACTTTAAGACGTTGTTGGAGTTCCTTCCATTCAGACCTAATGCCATAATAACGACGCATTTTTGCTGAATAAGTTTACTGGCACTTAAACAGCATAAATCAATTAACGGTAGAAATCGTTTTGAGATATTGACACAAACTTCAACTTGGCCATTTTTAAAACAAAACACACACATATGGTCCCTTTGGCGTTCAATAATTTACCCTATATTTAGGATTTCTACATCAGCTACGTTTTTGGTATTTGTTGGCCCCGTATACTCATAAAATTATAACCTATCGAAAAATGCTTAGGAGATAAAAAATCTATATGAAATGAGCTCTCCAAATATGAAACACTCGTTGAAATCCGTCAATCCATTTTCCAGTTATAGCTTTTTAAAGAATAGATTACCAAAATTTGACGTTTAGCAATGTATCGCAAGCCAGAGGTCCTCAATTCAAAAACTGTCATAAACGTCTAGAGATATTGATATGACCTTGGTAACAACCCATATTATAACGACCAAAAAAAATTACCACTGAAATGGGACACACTCGAATTTTTTGTTTTTTTGTAGCACTCTATTAATCACCCTGTACATCATGATAATATTCATCTTACTAAAACTAAATGCAATTCAGCTTAAAGTAGAAGAAACGCGGTTTTAAACTTCATTTTAGATATTCAAAAAGTTAATTTTTAAAAAAGTTACAGCAGTTTGAAATTGAGTCTAAAAATTAAGTGGTACGATCTTTTTGTTGAGCAGTTTAGTTGACAGATTTGGCTGTTGCTTGATGGAAATTCATTTTAACACAGTATGTTAAACAAAAACACTATTTTTTGTTGCAAATTTCCACTAATTTATTTATTTATTTAAACCTAAACATGTTTCACCACACAGTGGCTTCGTCAGAAGGTATTAAGGTACTAAAATTACTTTTACAATTTTTGGTAACCATCCCCTGTATTAATATTTTTCTACATAATTACTTATAACCTACCTTTGGCTAATAGTTATAATGAGATTGTCCAAATTAAATGATGTTATACTAGCCATGGATTTGGACAAAATGCCTTTCGGTCTAGCTCTCTGTTAGTCGTGGCAATAGGTCGTGGGTTTGTTATTAAATATTCCTTACTACTCCCGTATCAGTGCCAGAACAAATACTAAGTTGTTAATTTGAAAAACCCTTCTGTGGTAATTTGTCACAAATTAAGAAATTGAAATTTGGGCGCCATCTACAGTTATAAAAAACAGTAATGACAAATTACCAGAAGGTGACCCCTATAGACAGGCCGAAATGAAAAACCCGTGCCCAACATAAAATAAAAACACACTATTTAAAAATCTACGGTATTCTTTAATAAAAAAAAAATAGCTTAAAATGAAAGTTAATAAGGCTCACTTACAAAAGTTAACAAAGATCTTAAGCGCAAGTTTGCAAACCTTTACAACCGCTACTTACAATCAAGCTATATAATTAAGGGTTAAAATATTAAAACAAAAAGGTAATTGAGCATAGGTGGAAATAGTTACAAGAAATTTAAAATTATATGTTACTTAATCCTAGATTTTTAAAAAAAGGGTACTGCTTAATAAAAACGCTTTTAAAAAAGGTGTGCAACTTATCTGCGTGCTCCTCTACGTGGACTGAGTCAGGTCTCAAATATTAACTTCTAAACACACTGTCTGATGTTAGACTTCTTGTGCAGCTACGGACTGGTCGTTAGCAGCTAAAGGAGCTTACAAACTCCGACTCAATCAAGGAGTACTCTGGTTGTCTTGCAACAGGCTTAAAAGGGGCTCACGTGTTCGTCACGGGAGCCTCAAGGAAATCTTTCCTCCAAACTGGGTAAAGAAAGAAAGAAAGAACGTAAAGTGAAAATGAAACGGGATACGTCAAGGAAATGAAAATGAAACCGGCCTTATCTGAAACAAATATTAAATTACTAAACAGTGGAAAACAAAGCGTGTCTTTTCAGGTTAGGTTTTTGACACTTTAGGAAAAGAACGAATTTATGCAAAATATTAATGAAAAGCTTAAATATGGAGGAAAACATACCTTTATAGGCTCAAGATGGAAGAAAATTAATGGTTTTCACAAAGATATCCTAAGGAGTTTTTTCCAAAACCAAAAAATTGCCTTTCGACAGCTGGGCCGGTTAGACAGAAGTGATTTTGAAAAGGTCAATCTCTCGATGTCAACCGAAAAGTGACATTTGTCTACTACAGAGGGTTTCACAATGTCGATCTGCAGTCTTCCAGAAATCGGACCGCTTACAAACCAAGGATTTAAAAGTTACGTGAAATACCACTATACTCAATGGCACGAATAGATTTGCATACCAGGAAATTACACCAATAAAAGAAATAACAACCATAAAGATTTACACTAACAAACAATGGCACAAAAGCCTCTAGGTATTGTATACTCGAAGATTTTCCCATAAATGCTTTTCAGGCTCCCGCGACCTGTTCAAACTTAAGTTTCAGCGTTTAATTCACGAGACGGCGCGCGCGGGTAAATTAACAAAATATGGCGAATGCGCTAGAAATTAATATTCGCTTTAGTAATTGAGATATATCCCCAAAAAAACAACTGTTTAAGCATAAATGCAACTTGCACTGTTACATACTTTTAAAGGGTATTAGTAATAAATATTTAGACACTTAGTATTACATTCATATTTCAAGTTTGGTATGTTATGGTATTTGATACCTCCCTATTTTTGTATTACTTCCAGCCATTATAACAATACAATATTTATTTTTCTCAAAATTACTTTTGATGGTGGTTATTGCTTATAAATAATTAATTCTTAATGCTCTCCATAAATTTTTAATAGATTGTTATCAGGACTAAGTTTATATATGTTGATACCAATATACTTTAATTAATTTTCAAAATAAAAGCTAATAAAATGACACTTTAAATTAGTTCCCTTACTTCATGCAAAACACTTCTAGTTGAGTCATTCATTTTGTCAAACTCATCAATACAGCAAATCCCATTATCTGCTAGCACCAAAGCTCCAGTTTGTAAGACTAGCTGCCTAGTCTCGGGATCTTTTGTAATGTAAGCTGTTAAACCTACAGCAGAGGAACCTTTACCTGACGTATACTGGCTACGAGGCACCAGGTTGTAGACATATTGTAATAGTTGAGATTTGGATGTACCTATTTAAAAAAAAGAAACTTTGAACAAATTGAAAAGGTAGAACACTTGTATTATTATCTACATATCTATACAGGATTAAATACCTTCTTAATTTTAATTTCCAACTTTTTAGTCTCATAGGTTTTTTTTACTGCTTAGAAAATATTTTGCAAAGTTTTAAACTAAAAGTAGCAATTGTTTTCAATATTTTTGGGCGATATAACCAATTAGATGTGTTTACTATAATTCTTAAATAAATAAAGATATTGCGCGTTCTATTAAACACCTTTTAGCAGATAAAGAATAACAAAAAATGCAGCGATAAGAAAGTAAAAACATAAAGTAGCGCAGATGATATTAAAATCGGTTTTAGTCATGAATGGGGCCCGGATTTCGGAACGAGCTTGTTCCCTATACATTTTTTTTGTGTGGTAAATTCATTGGCGTGCGTATTAATGAGATATTAAATATAAATAAATTTTAAAAAATGTGAGAAATCACACCGAATAAAAATATCAAAATAAAAACCATAAATACCAAAGGAAGTTGAGTTATTTATTGCATTTTTATTTGGTATATTCTATATCATTTTAAGCTCGAAATTGTAATGATTTTTTATCAATGTCCGGTCCCTAGTCATGAATATGGACCGGACATCGATAAAAAACCATTACAATTTCGAGCTTAAAATGATATAGAATATACCAAATAAAAATTCAATAAATAATTCAACTTTCTTTGGTATTTATGGTTTTTATTTTGGTATTTTTATTCGGTGTGAATTCTTGTAGAATAATACAAAAGACGTGGCAATAGTAAAAAATTTAGAAGAGTTTTTGCAACAACAAAAGAATTAATCTATGATAATTTATAATGCTTTTATATAAATTATATAAAATAAATTAAAATTAAAATAGACTTTTTGTCTATATAAATTTACAAATATTTGATTGCACCTCTATTAGGGTTCATATTTATGCAATTAACCCCACAAACATAGTTTTGTTGGTGGAAATGCAACTCTCCAAGTGCAGTACGAAAACTCTCCGGGCATATTTGTTGTAAACTCGTAAAAACCAGTTCCGTTACATAGGGTAAATCACAGGGTTAATCATATTATATTTGCGCCAAAATAATTTGTTATATTTAAACAGGTGTAAGTCGCTTACAGGCAAATAAACAATGAGTACAAGTAAAAAATGAAGTTGGAGTGGCTCCTTCCATATTCTACATTTTTATTTGAAAGTGAAAGAGGTGTTTTTTATCTTTGGACAGTTCACGAAGGCTGTGGCCCAAGCACTAACGTACCGTGGGTGTTTTAGGTGTGGTGAGAGGGAGGTTGTTCACACGGAACTTAAATATGAAGGAACTACGAAAGCAGGAAGTTCAAGGTCTCTCTAGTTATACTGTAAAAGGATGTATAAAAGTTGCACCAAGTGTTGCTCCGTTGGGAGCTGCCAGAGGAGATATTATACTGGAACTCCTCTGGGCAGAAGCCGTGAAAATACCTAAAGAAGAGCGACAGATCCCCTACAGCTCGTCGGTGGGCAAGAGAACGAAGCTTTTCTGTAAGGGTGGGATTAATTATAAGACGAACAGCTCTTCTCTGAATGAGCTGTAGGAGACGCCATTCCACAGATATAAGAACAATATTCTAAAGAAGGTCTAATTTGGGATACATACAGGATATACAGATTGGAAAAAAATACTTACTGGCTCGAAAGAGGAATCCAAGCTTTTTTGAAGCTGCTGAGGCTATGGATGTAATGGGTTTATGCCAGTTGAGGTTATTCTTAAAAGTAACCCGACAAGAATAAATGACTCTTTGTTCTGCAAAACTTTGTCGCTCATATGTAACAGATGAGCATTGATAGACTTTTTTCTGCATGTGTTTTGGAGGGATTAAACTGAACAAGATTTTTGGCGCCACAATCCAAAATAAGTTTATGGATTTGTAACATCCGCATTGAACCAAGCTTGGTTTTCAAATCAGGCTTATTGACTGTCTTAAGAAAATGGTATGGTTGGAGTTTGGTGCAGAATTTGTAATTCTGAATTTATTTGTACAAAACCATATCAAATTGAGCCCAATGTTAAAGGTCAACAACATTTAGAAAAGATGCAAAGTTCCGGGGGCATCTAAATCTACAGAACGAGAACATTATGTATCAAACGCAGACTTCTGCATGGATTTGTGTAAAGCTTTTATTGCAGCTGATATTCTTCTTCATAAAATAAATTATCAGTCCACGAGAACATTTTTGGAAAAAATAATAATATATTACATATTGTTTGTTACAATTCAATACAAAAAAGAATGCATAACAAAAAATGTAAAGATAGGTTCCAAGAGTGTAATAATGCACCTAGGTAACTAAATACCTGTATGTGCACAGTACCAATCAACAGTTTATAGTATAATGCACAAAACATATATGTAAAGAAAAATAATAAACTTTTCTAAACAAGATAGAACGTAAAGATCGTTCGCTAAACTAACAATTAAACAAAAGATAACAAAATAAAAAATCAGATGAATATACTATTAAATACCTACAATCTACATACTAATGAAAATGTTCTTAAATGTTTCTAAATTTTCAAAAATGTACTCTCTGCATGCTACACAAAATTTTTTTAAAATCTTTAAGTGTCTTATGTAAGGCGGTAACAAGTTATACATTTTGGGTACTAGATAAAAAGTTGACCTTAATTTCATTGTTGTTGAGGCAATTGGCGTTTCTAGGTGTTCATTAATATTAATTCTAGTTTGGTATGGATGGCTTATAAATTTTTTACATTTGAGGGATCTGTGAACATATACACAGGTGGACAACAGTACAGTGAAAGCACATCAAAAACATTTTTGAGTAGAGCAAAGCCGTAGAAAAGCGTCTGCTTTTCCTGAAAATTATTTTTAGTATATAATTTTGGGCTATGTTTAAACTGGATAAAGTGTTGTGGTAGAGACCACCCCATACAACCACACCATATCTGAGCAATGATTCCACAATCCCCTTGTATACCATGATTAAAAGCTGAGTATTTAAAATTTCTCTAATTGTGTAAAATTTATATATTAATTTTCTAATATTATTTGTTAATCTAAGGACATGGTGATCCCATTTTAAGTGCTTGTCAATTACAACTCCTAAGTATTTTGTGCAATCAACATGGGCTAAATGAGTATTAAGGCTGTCAATGTATAAATTTTCGTAATATGGACGGTTTGCCATTGTAAGTGAAAAAGCAATGTAGTTTGATTTTGAGACATTTAGAGATAACTTAAAAGAGTCCAACCAGTATTTAATTTTACCTATGCCATTGTTTGCATAGTCTCTTACCGAGTCCCATGTATCCCCACAAAACACGACAGCCGTGTCATCAGCGTAAGACACTACAGATCCGTTCTGAATTGGGAAGTTAGTCAGTGAGTTAATGTATGCAAGAAAAAGAATTGGCCCCAGAACAGTACCCTGTGGAATGCCAATCTTGATGTCAAGTGGGTAACTCACCGTATGTCCAACCCTAACAGACTGCGTTCTGTTACTCAAGTAGTCACTAAATACTTCCAACACAGTGCCCCTCACTCCATAAGATTCCAACACCTGAAGAAGCAAATCATGGGGCACCGTGTCAAATGCCTTCGCCAGATCCAGAAAGACAGCAAGACATTTCTTTCCCTTGTCCAGATTATCTGTGACCTGTTCACACAGTTCATAAACTGCATCAGTTGTGCTAAGACCGTCCCTAAAGCCATACTGACGTTTAGATAAAGTTTCATTTTGGTTAAAAAATCCCACCAAACGATCCTTCAGACATTTTTCAAAAATCTTAGAAAATGTATTTATGATACTAATGGGTCGATAGTTGCCTATATTAGATCTGTCCCCTGACTTGTAAATGGGTTTGACTATTGCCACTTTAAAAGATTTAGGGACTTTAGCTGTTCGAAAAATCAAATTAATGATGTGAGCGAGTGGTGAAGCAATATACATGTGAAGGTGTTTAACAATTTTTGAGGTTATGCCGTCAGCACTAGGAGCACAGGAATTCTTTAGTGAGGCTATTTGTTTAATAATTTCATTTTTATTTGTTGGCCTCAGGAACATAGAATATGGTGCTGTTGATTTTATCTGTAGGGGATTGGAAGGAGACTTTATTCCTTTATACATGTTGTAACCAATATTAACAAAAAACTCGTTGCAAAAATTAGCCATATCTAAAGTATTACTAAACTGAATATTGTTGTGGATTATGTTAAAATTGTTGTCATGTTTAACAGTATTAGAATCAGATGCCTCATTTATAACTTTATATATTTTTTTCAGATCAGTACCGCTCTTCAAAATTTTCGCTTTGTAAAAGTCATGTTTACGTTTTTGAATTAAGTTGTGCAAATTGTTGCGATATTCTGTGAAGGTCAATTTATTCTCTAAGGTGTTATGTTGAAGAAGTTTTTTTTTCATTTTGTCCTTTTTTTTTATGCTCTTTATTATCCCGTTCGTAATCCAGGGTTTAATTTTTTTGAAATTTTTATTGAAATATGTTTTTTGAGATTTAGCTTGGTTTAAGGCATCAGAAATTATATCGGTTAACATTACTATTGCAGAATCAGGGTTCTGAGTGTTAGATAGATACTGTCAAAATTCTGACTTTCAATAAGATTTTTTAATAGTATATAATCTATTTCAGTTACACTGTGGACATTTGTCTCATCTGTGCTTGCCTGTATTCTGTCAGCACCATTTATACTAAACATGGTTGGATAGTGGTCCATGATGGTAGAATGAATGACAAAAGATGAGTACCTAAAGTTGGTCCTTGCATTTTTTCTTAAAAATATATGATCTAAGATGGTGGATGAATCGGTTGTAACCCTAGTAGGAGTGTTAATGGTAGATACAAAGCCGAAACGGTTTAATATTGTATTATAAGTAATGAGTTCATTATTGCTCTCATCAAGCAAGTTCAGATTTATATCCCCTAACAGGATATCAACCTGACTTTTAAATGGTTTTGAGAAATAAGCTTCAATATCTATGAGAAAATGCGGTGTGCTTGTAGAAGGTGGCCTATAAATGCAAGATATTCTAGCAGACACATCACCAACATTTAATTCAATACTTGTTAGGGTCACTTTGGATAAGTTGAGTTTGATATGTGCTACTGTATGTTTTAAATTTGATCTTACATAGACTACCGTAGCATCATTTTTATTAAAGTCAGCTTTATTATAGTACATAGTATAACCATCAATACAGAAGTTATCACTAGTCTCAAGATGCCAAGATTCTGTTAGCACAATAATATCACAAAATTTGAGGTTATATCCCTCTAGAAAGCTAATTAGTTCATTAAAGTTTTTTTTATGCTGCGAATATTTAAATGAAATGCAGTCAAAATTTTATTACCTAATACAATTTTTTTGCCTAACATATCACAGTCTGTAATAGTATCCCCCCTAATGTCATTGACCAAATTGTCGAGATTTTCGAGAAGTTCAATTTCTACTTGTGTATCAGCCATTGATAGGACCATAATCAATCTTACCCCTAAGTACAGTCACTAGGTATTGATAGAAAGGACAGTCTTCGTCACTAGCTCCATGGTCAGTCTTGTAGTTTAGCTTATATTTTTGGTTAACTATCATGCAGTTTTTACACTGTTTTTGAGTATTTTTGTCACACTCGCGAGAACTATTTGGTCCTGAACATCGTTCACAGGATGGTTGATTTGGGCAATTGTCAAATTTATGAAAGGGTTCTTGACACTTAAAACAGCGAGTAACACCAAAATCTTCATATACTACCACAGAAAGTACCAGACGAATCAACTCTGCATAAAACTATGTTGATAAGGTCTATTTAAAAACTATGGACAAAATACGACAAAATCTTGAAGAAAAAAAGTTATGGTTTAGTGTCGATGAAACCACTGATATCAAGAAAAATATGTTACTAATATTATAGTTGCACCTTTAAGTTATCACGAACCTGAAAACACATATTTAATTAACTGTAAATTTCTTTCTAAAACCAATAGTGAGACAATAACAAAATCTGTAGTAGAAAGTATTACTTTAGTACTGTCAGTCACTAGTATTCAGAAAAGTGGCGTTTTGTTTCTTTCGGATAGTACTGCATATATGCTGAGTACAGGAAGACAGTTAAAAGAATATTTTCCCAAATTGCTTTATTTGACATGTTTAGCTCATGCCCTACATAGAATATGTGAAATGGTATGTAACTTTTATCCACATATTGATACCTTAGTTATCGAGGTAAAAAAGTTTTTCTTAAGTCTCCTGCGCGTATTACGAAATTTAAAGATATGTATCCTAATGTCGCATTACCGCCACAACCTGCTGTTACAAGGTGGAAAATATGGCTATCAGCAGTTAACATATTACCATATAAATTATAATGTAGTAAAAATTGTTATCCACACTTAACAAGATGATGCTTTAAGTGTGAAAAAAAGTAAAGAAGTTATAAATGCACCAAATGTTAAATCAGATTTAAAATTTATTTTTGAAAATTTTGGATATTTTCCGGATGTGATTAAACCTTGTGCCTTTATTTCATGTATTTCAAATCACTATAAACAAGCTCAAATATGTGGTGACAAATTAAAACTGTATGTACAAAAAATCTTGGAAAGCAATCCAGGATTTTTAGATATAAAACATTTTTGAGGCCCTACAAAATAAAAGAACTGACTCGTAAAATCATTTTCGATTTACTCCGGTAACAAGCTGTGATGTCGAAAGGAGCTTTTTTAGACTTATAGATATTTTAAATTATAAAAGAACCAATTTTTGCCAAAACCAACTTTGAAAAGACGTTTGTTATATCATATATTTCAAATAAATTGTAAAACACTCCTGTTATGTTTTTATTTCACATGTTTTTAAATTTGTCTATAATTAATATCTCCTTAATATGCACGCCAATAAATTTACCAGACATAGAAAACGTATAGGGTACAAGCTCGTTCCGAAATCCGGGCCCTAGTCATGAATTTAGGGAACAAAACCATTGGGAAAATGAGTATGCACTGAGTGTATTGGTGCCCTTTTTCATCTTATGATGATAAAAAATTCACTCAGTGCACATTGGTTGATCCAATGGTTTTCGCTATTAGTGGCATCAAATTTATGACCCAAAAAAATATATCATTCTGTAAGCAATTTTATAACTTGAGGACTAAATAATTAGCACATATTCAAAAGAATCAAAATCAACCTTTTTAATTAAAGAAACAATTTAAGAGCACCCATAAAAAATTATTCATTTATTATTTACTAAAAAGCCCTTAGGCCTAAAGGATACTAATTTTACTCAAGTTATAAGGTTCAAAAAAAATATGTACTAATATAAATGTATACCTAACTTTCTTTTAAATACCTTAACATAATTTATGCTCACCTGGATCTCCACAAAGTAAAATGTTGATCTCTGACCTAAAATGATTTCTGCCGGAAATCGTAAAAGTTTTCTTAGTCCCTCCGAAAAGTTGTAGTAGTATTCCTTTTTTGACATCGTCATTTTCGTAAATAGATGGCGCAATAGCTCTAGCCAATCTATCATAAATATCAGGCTTCTGAGCTAAAATGTTTAGTAGCTCGATACGTTCTGGTGGAAAACGATGATCTTTACTAAAATAAAAATGGGTTCTTGTTGGCCAATAAAGGTAATATTATTATTATTAATAAAAAAAAAATCATTCTTTAGAAAAAAAACATATATATTATCTATCTGTCCTTTGCCTGTCACATTGTCATTGTACTTAAACTTTACCATAGACTACCATGAAATTTCGCAGGAAGGTATTTTTCATTAACCAAAATCGGAAATTAAGAAAAATTTAATTCCAAAAAATGTTCAATATTTCCCCACTATCGTTGCAGAGGTCTTTTAAATATTTTTTTTTTGCGTTTAGTGACTTAATTAAAACTTCTGAAGTCCTTTCTATCAACTTAAATTAAAAATTGATTACTAAAAATTCTGAAAAAATCAAACTGAAAATTATTTTATAAAACTGTATCAAGTTAAAAGTATATTTGTGTGATTTTGATTTTTTTCGTCGCATCTTAAATTAAACGTGGTACATATGGGATCCAAGAAAATTGTAAAACCTTTTTAAAAATAACCAAATTTAAATGAATTAGAAAAAATGTGTTTTTATTAGAAGTTAATAAAGATAATCTTCTTATTATTTTAAGCAGTTAATAGCTGCTTATGAACAGCACAAATTCTGACCTAAGTTGAGGGAAACTAACTTAGTTGGCCGTACGATTTGTCACAACTAAGTAAGAATCTGACCTCCCCCCTTGCCCCTGCTAAGGTACCCGGATTTCTGTCTGAGATATCTTGGCTAACCTAAGTTGAGCAAAATTTGATATTTTTTATCGTTTTGGGGAGTCGTGCGTGTTCGATCAAACAACTTAGCTCAGGTCAGAAACTAACTTTAACTTAGGTAAGAAAAGTGGTTGTTCGTAAACAGCTAATGTACTGGTAAAAGACTTTATTTAGGAGTGGTCAATTTCACAGACTTTTTTCTGGTTATTCCAATCTATTATTTTGTTGTTTTGGGCAATTACACCTAATTTTATTAGTTCTGAATACCTTATTCAATTTCAATTCAAAAATATTTAAAGTATTTATGAGAACGGCTTAATATATATTTTTATTACAGTATTTCTTGTCTGTTAGCTTTTTGTTCCCTTTATTAAGTGTTAATTGTGGACATTTTTTTTTGTTTATAATGTTTTGTTTGTGATAAAAGTTAAACTGGCGCATGTTTATACCAGCTTAGGGTAAGTGGACCTTATGTGACTAAAATCTATGCCACTTTTATTTGAGAGTTTTTAAAAAAGGTGTGCGACAAAGTTTTGAGTATATGTTCTGTACTTAAAATAAATTGCTATACTGGTTAATACACAAGAACAATTCTCCAAGCCTAACGTACCAGAACTTAATAAATAATAGAATTGTTATTTTAAAAAACTAATCATTTTAAAAAGAAATATGGATTAGAACTTATATTTTTTGTCTAATAAAGCTTAATATACATTTTTTTACTTGTATTCTCATTTCGTTAAGTATCTATCTATACATTGAAAACAACATAATATAAAATTTATGGAAAGTATGTTTTATTTTTGTTATTTGTACCTTTTATTAATTCATATGGAATACTTATACACCATAGAAAACACAGAAACACCAAAAATAAACAAGCCACTAACAATAAACGACATCATAACCAAAATGGTTTAAGGTTAGTTTCATGGCGGACAGAGCAACATCGTTCGTGACGTCACACCCATAGCGGGGTATTAACGTGTCTCGTGTGATTTAAAGGACCCGGATGAATTTAAAGCAGTAATTAAATAGAAAATACTGAAGTATTTGTGACAATATTTTTTGAGACCATTCTAAATGCGAAAAAGAAATAATAGTCAATTTTTAATTAAAAATAAAAGTGCAAGGTCCATTCTTTCCATATCTATCTATGAGGTATGATCAGTTCCCTTTGTAAAAGAAATAATGATATTTTTGAAAATATACATACCCAGTTTCTTCTTCATATAATCTTTTTTGATCGACTTTTCTAAAATGTAATACATCAATGTGAGTTTTGTACACGGATTTCAGGTTTCTTTGTTTTGGATTTACTTGAATTGATTGGGCTCTATAGATTCCTAAAAAAATATTTACTTTAAACAGGAAAAGAATTGCTTCTTTTTAATCAATAGACAGAAATTGATTTTTATTGTTAATAACAATAATTTTATTGTATTAAACATTTTTTTATAGCCAAGAATAATGCTACTTCACAGAAACATTTATACTTCAACACTTACCTTTACTTAAAAGTTAAACATTCTTGACTCGAATAACTAAATTTTATGAGTAAAGAATCTAACAATTCGTGTGATAAGTCTGATTTAGTCTAGATATCATCTAAAAATTTTAAAAAATTAATACAATTTAAAAACAGCAGACATTGGGTTTTTTGTTAAATAGATAATAAAAAAGAAAGATGGAAGGTCATTGTCGATTTGTTTCAACTCATTCTCATACTATTTAAGTTCTACAAAAATATTTTGTAAAAAGTTAAACAGACTTATTATGGTATGCTACATAAAATATGCCTAAAAAGTTTCACTAAATTTAGTAATTTGAGAAGATGTAGCGTGTTCACCTCAGAACTGAACATGAACTTCTACCTTGCCCAGTTTCTTAGCTTTAATCTACCTATACTTAATAAGCATTATTCTGTGACAATGGTATTCTTAAACTTTTGTATAAAACTTGTTTTTAAATTATTTGCGGCTTTTATAATCTTTAAATTTTGGCGATATCTTTTTAAATATATTAAAACTTACAATAATTTAAAAAAAAAAACAGATAAGTGATATTTTTAAAAAATAGTTATTTTATGTTTTAACAGGACGGAACGCGATTAAGTCGTGAATCGCTAGCCTAACAAATTTATAATATTTTAAAATTTTAATATACTAATTGCTTAGATTATTTTATATAAACATACATAATTAACCTGCTGAATTTTTATTTAAAAAAATAAAAAACATGATTTTGTAAAAATGTAGACAAACACTTAAACTGGTAATATGTATTTATTGTTTTTTAAACCATTTTTGTTGCTACAAATAATAAAAGTCTTTAAAGAAATATTCACCTGGTGATTCTTGTAGTTTTATCATCTGTTTATCAGTAAACTGTGATCTATTGTGAACCAGCGTGAAGCAATGATTAGTATTACAACTTGAACACAGCGTTGGTTCTGTAATACGTCCTCTATCAATTTCCACTGTGGTCGTAAACTGGCAAACAATACATTTAAAAAATGCCTCTCTCATCTCCGGCATTATATTGGAAGATCGGATTACCATCCCCGAAATGGTTATAAGTTGATCAATATCTAAAAAAATAAAACAGAAATAAACATAACACATAATATACAGGGTTTTTCATTTAAAACTCCGCACGCCAATATCTTAACAACTAATAGGAATATTTAATTTCTGTGAAAAGTGGTCAATATGTGGGGTCAAACAGATATTCTTCACAATTTAAAAAATTCGACGCCTACCATGAGCTAGGCGAAAGTTTGGAAAATATTACTTTTTTATGTTTTGTCCACTGTTTTGATCATTATGCATATAACTACTACCACTTTGCAGTTTGGTTAAATGTACTTGATAGTGGACACATTCTAAAGTGCTGTTTTTTTTCTTTATTCATTTTGGTACAAAATGTATATAAAATAATTTCAATATTAAAAATTTTACCTTCTGGATTTAAGGATCTCATATTCTTAGTTTTCTCAGCATTAAAAGGCCTTACTTGGATTTGATGCTCCAAAACTGCAGCTGGATACCGTTCATAGAACATTTCATTTACTGTCATATCAAAAGTAGGAATGACTTCCTGAGGATAGCAAATTAGTTGCCTGTATAGATTAGCATCAAAAGTTTCAATATGCGCACAATTCACATTTAGGAATGGTTCTTCTAATGTATGAATCTAAAATATACATTAAACAATTATGACCAGCATTAAATAATCATTACCAAAGTTTGGTAG
This sequence comes from Listronotus oregonensis, assembly GCA_019359885.1. Classification (NCBI taxonomy): domain Eukaryota; kingdom Metazoa; phylum Arthropoda; class Insecta; order Coleoptera; family Curculionidae; genus Listronotus; species Listronotus oregonensis. Next base: position 31,010 of record JAHBCN010003494.1, on the reverse strand, counting down.
CTGTTAAGTAAAGGGATTTTGTCTTTTTATGGATTTACACATTAACACTTTTGCCAAATTACTTCCTAAAATTTAGGGAAAAATATAAAACTCGTTCAAAAATAAATAACAAAAATATTTTAAGAAAACAAACTACTGAATAATGTTATCAAATTATTCATGACACTTTCCTTTTGACTAACTACTAATATTTTTAACTTAACTTATTCCTTAATTAGTTTAGTCACTCAAGGTACAAATAGGTTTACTCCGCAATTCCCAAAATTATATTAATTTTTCTGAAATTTGGAATTAGGCTTATCTAATCCTTCACTTTAAAAGTTATATACGCGCACCATAGGAAAACAAGTTGTGATTATGCAGCCTTCTTGAACAGCCAATCACATTTTTGATCCAAACCGATTGTTTCCATACTAAGCACTGCTTTTTTGGAAAAATGAAAAACATTTTTTTGTGCTGTTCTTGTGCTGTTCTGTGCCGTTAATAAAATCTTTCTTTATGCATTTTTTCCTGAGATATAAAATAAACAAAATAGGGGTAGTTTTTCGTACCTACTTAGCACTGCCATTTTGCACCACAAATAAAGAAGTACCATGCTGTGTTATGCTCAACTGGTTCTATCATGTGCTATAAATAAAAAATGTTTTAAATGAGAAGAACCATTTTTTTACTAAAAAAACATTTTTTCAACTAAGTTAGCACTGCCATTTTGCAAAGTAGCGAATTATACTGTTGTGCTCAACTTGTTCCATCATGTGCCATTAATAAAAATTTTTTAAAAATTATTAGGAACTTTTTTAAAAAAAACAGATGTCCACATACTTAGCACTGCCACTGCCTTTTGGAAAAAAAAAATTGTTCTGTTCTTGTGCTATTCTGTGCCGTTACCAAAAACTCTTTTTATGCATTTTTTCCTGAGATATAAAATAAACAAAATAGGAGTAGTTTTTCTTACCTACTTAGCACTGCCATTTTACATCACAACTAAAAAAAGTACCGTGCTATGTTGTGCTCAACTTTTTCTATCATGTGCCATTAATAAAAATTTTGAAAAATTATAAGAATTGGTACAGTTATATAGAAAGAATTCTAAGTGAAAAATGTACAGAGATTGGACTAAATCCGAAAAACGACAATATATCCCACAAAGAATAAAATTTTTAACAGAGAAGTAAAATTTAAAAAATACACTACAAAAAATTTTCTACAAATTTGATACACAGCTGTTTTTGAGACTAAAGGCTTCCTATAATTAAACTTATTTATCCCAGTCTGTAAAAAACAAAGAATACAGTGATAAATCAAAATTTATTTTGTAGGAAAAATAAAAAATAAATCTAATGTTTTTTATTATTTATAATATTGAAATTATTTTCTATATTTTATCTAAGAATCTAGAAAATCTAATTTGGCACATAGCAAATGAATTCCAATTTATCTAAAAAAAGACAACTTATCACAGATCTGATCATCCTCTCTTCAGAGATCAGCTTTCTAGGTTTCAGAATATATTAATAGTCCTCAAATAAATACTTTCTATCTTTTACAAAGTACCTATATTAAAAACAACATATATTTTTCTAATACATTTTTTCTCCTATATTCGAAAATTTCTAGGATGTAAATGTATCTCCAACCTACCTCTTCCAATTTTTGCAAATAGAGAGGTTCATTTACATTCATGTCATCTGTTCTCTCATCTTCCTCAGCATTAGTATCAATAAAACGCAAAATAAACTGTTTAAACTTTGCTTTACATTCAGCGACAGATACATTGGTACCCCAAATAACTAAATGTGGGGCAGATGAATCAGTTTCACTTCCTTCAGGGATAGCATCAAGCTAAAAATAAAATTATTGTATTTAAAGCAACCCATGGTAAACATAACAGTTAAAAATATGTAAACATCCTAAAGCTATTTTTTTTTATAAAAATGACTTTTTAGCAGAACTACCTTGGATTTACTGCCAGAAAAATGGCATTAGGAACAGAATAGTATAGCTGACTTATGTTAATACCAACTTAAAAAACTCCAGCTGGCTTTTAAAAAATACGTGCACTTTAGGCAAAAACACTAAAAGTAATAAAAAAAAATACTTACAGGAGCATCTCCTCCCACATTAACTTGACGAATTCGCTTGTCTGATCTAACATCTGGCCTCATTCTTATTGGAGTTCCTCGAATTCCAGAACGAGGAGTTCTTATAGATCCCATGGAACTTGGAGTACCATAGTTCAGAGGTGAACTTAAATCAATTTCGCTCATGGCTAGTCCTAAAAAGTTTGCTTTTTTACTGTATATACTAAAAAATAACTAACACATTTAACCTCTTGGTAAAATACAAAATATTTATAAAACTCTAAAGAACCAACTTAAGATATTAAAAAAATTTAGTTTCTTATAAAAAGTATTTTTAAAAAACTTGGCTAATACATACCTGTTCCTGGACTCGTAGGCGCCATACTATGAGCAGGAGAAGCAGGTATTTCTTGTTCTCCATCAAGAGTTCCTCTTGGAATGCCATATCTCATCGGAGTATCAATGGAAGATACACTTTTAGCTGGAGTATGTTTACGTGGGGTTTTTGAAGGAGTTTCTGGAATTTCATCTCTTGTTGGGGTTTGAGGAACATGGCGAGGGGTCCTAGATCCTAGTAAAATACATTTACTATTTTAATATATGTTATCTACAACCGTTAGTATTATTTTCTTTCAGAGAAATTTATTAAAATTTACTTTATCCGATTTTTCAAAATTAATCGTAATATATTTGTTATAAAACATAAAATGGCAAGTGTAATTGTTTTTACATAAGACACTAACTTTAAAAAATATTTGTAACATTAATCTACCGAGAATTAAAGGCTTTTAAATCACAACTGTTTATGGCCCATTTTCTTTAATGTACGCCCATAAATATTTTAATTCTTTTACTAAGTAGGTGTTTTTATTGAATGTTAATTGTTAAGTGATTAGTTATTTATTTCTTATTTCATTCGCTTGTGTGCATGCATTTAAAAATACCTTAAAATTGATAAACTATAATTATAATTAACAAAAATATCAAAACAGAACATCCTGGTACAACTGAGTGAATTTAAATTTCAAATGCAACAATGTCGTTGTGCCTAACCAAGCGCTTAGCAATAACCTTGACGGCTAGGAAGAAATATGCAATAAGATAGCCAAAGATTTCCACAAAATAGTTAAAAACATCCTTGAGAATATGGGGATAACTGAAGACATAATAAAGATTTAAAGAGATTTCCCAAGATCTCCTTAAGCTTTTCAGAGATAACTCAAAGATAGTCAAAGACATCCCCGATTTTAAAAGATTTTCAGGGATAACCCAAAGATAGCCAAAGACATCCTTTTAAGTGTACAAAGTCATCCCAAGACACCTACCAGTGATTTACCACTCATGTTGTTTATTAAAATTATTAAAAGCTTCTTCTACAGAAATAAAGCGAAGCATAATAATGCTTTTCTAAAGTTTTTATTTGCATTTCAAAGAATAGGACAATATGCAGTAATAAAAGGAGTACAATAAACTTTTAAAAATAATGTTATGGCTTTGTCTATAAGAGATGGGATCCACACCAAATATATAGCACATGCAACTGGCTTCAAGAACACTTTGGCAAAAAATCATTTTAAAATTTGCAGAAAAAAAAATTTTTTTTTTGGTTGTTGGGAAAAATTGGACATTTAAAAGTAATTCAATCTGATTAAATATTTTTGTCAAATCCTAAATTAAATTTTACAAAATTATCTATATTTTTCTAAAAACCATAGCCAGTTGAAATTTTTTCACTTAATAATTTGCTTATGCAAATATTTCAAATGCCTCTAATTTCAAGAGAAATGCAGATAACGAAATCTGAGATGTGACAATAAAATTTCATCAAATTCACAACAAAAGATTAACATTTTTTTACATATTCCAAAATAATTTCTTTTATCAAAGGGTTCTGCTTAGAGCTAATAGTATCTGGTATGTATTTGATGTCAGTGCCATGTCTCACATTTTAAATAAAAAAAAATTGAAAATGAATGAACAGAACTATCCTTAAAGTTTACTACTGCTAAAACATACTGTAACTTTAGGTCTGCAATTGTGTACACTGGGTAACACTTTTTGCAAATAAAATGCAACCTACCTGATAAAATTTCACTTCCTCGAGAGCTGGTGTAGTTAAACAAACCTAGTCCTAAATTACACCCCCAATAACAAAACTTACTTACAAAAAGTGTAAAATAGTGTCCACTACCTCTGAATAACAAATACAGCTTTTAAGTAAATAAGAATAATTCAATTAAACATAAAACATAATATCTGTTTCGAAAAAGCACTAAGGTATTAAAAACTATATTTAGCGGATATTTTACCTACTACTCTTGGTGTTCGCGATCCTTCAGTCCCTGGAGTACCTGGCGGAGCTCTCCTTGGTGTACGTGCGCCTTCAGGACGGGGCGTACGAGAACCTAAGAGTTAAATAAAAATGATTTAAATAGTCCTAAAAAAAGCTCCTAATGGGGAGCCCGATACATTAATGCTTTTAAGTAAAATTTGTTTTTTGCCGGTAATTATTTACCTGCTTCTCTTGGTGTTGGTGATTCATCGCTTCCTGGTGGGGCTCTTCTCGGTGTCCGTGCACCTTCACGATGAGGTGTTCGAGAACCCTCAGCTCTGGGAGTTCGATTTCCCACTGGTGATGGCATATTATGGTTTTAAATTATTATTTTTTTAATATCTTAATATTTTCACTAATATACAGAAAAAGCCAAAAAGAAAAATAAGGGGCTTGCACCGTTTGCATCAAACACTACAAAAAGAGCGGGAAAACGGAAAACAGGAACCAATTTGACACTGACAGCGCTTGTCATTTTTGAGCTTCTAGAGGCAACGAGGTTTTCTAGAGCCTTGCCGCTCGGCAGTGTGTCCAAGCGTGAGACAGAATAATAAGCCCATACCCTTTCTCTCTCGCAAGCTTGTTCTGATTGGTCGGCGAGAAGAGATATATACTGAGCTCTGCGTGCTGGTTGGTCAGCGAGAAAAAAACCCTTTCTGCCGACCAATCAAAACAAACGTGCGAGAAAGAAAGATTATAGACTTGTTCTCTCTTCGCTTTTTCTCTCACACGCATTTTTGCATAACCAAGCGTCAAGGCTGTCTTTAGTAGGTATTGAATTAAAGATAAAAACAGTTCTTCACAATTCACAAATCTTTTTAGGGGCAACGAGGTTAAAAAACAACCTTATTTTTTGAGGGTTAATCAACCCCGTTTTGGCTTTGATGCTAAGTAAATTCGCCGACTTCACTTCGTTATAGCTTAACAAAAGCTGGAGCGACCTTACCATATTGCTTACACTTTGGATAAATACAGTTAAAATATAGTATATACCAAGGTAGGGCCTTCGATACTGTCTGGCTCGAGACCGTACCGAAGCTTCCAACTTATTCAAAAAAAGGACACTTTTTCAATGCTTATATAGATGCTGCAAAATGCAATCCCAAATGTCGGAGGTAACCGGTTTCTGTCAGTTCCTTTTTTGTCCTCGCAAGTTTGCACTTTCAACCACCGCCACACCACCGCTTGGTGTGTTTCTGAAAAAAAGGATTGTAAGAATCACTCCAGCCTCCGAAACTACACTTTTATGACACACTAAATGGCGTGGTAAGCTCGCAGCCGCCCAAGGGTAATAAACCTAACAAGGAGTGCTCGATCCCATTTAAGCCCATATAAACCAATTTAAATGTCAATTCGGTATTTGTGACGTAATCTGTTTGCCTGTTTGTTTTGTTTACAAGTAATATAAAGTCTTATTTTTTTTAAAGATATTATACATTACAGTTCTAATAGTAAGTACATATCCAAAATAGTTTTTAAAAGTTGAATATTTAACAAAATTAATAAAATAAATCTGCTTTCTGGGCAAAATGGGCAAAACGGATGAGTCCAAACATAACATATATCTGCGGACAAATAGGTAAAATCGAGCACTCCTTGTTAAGTTTACTACCCTTGGCAGCCGCCAGCCGTTTCTTGGTTTCAGCCTTGGCAAGAGATGGAGGGTGTTTTTCAACTACAGAGTACAGTGCACAATACTGCAGTATAATGCCTCATTTACAAAACGATGGAGAACTGTTTTTATCTTCGAGTATATACCTTTTAGAGGCAGCCCTGATGCTTAGCCGTAAGAGCTGAAGAATATGAAGAGCATGAGAGAAAGATTTTTCTTTTTCTCGCACGCTTATGCGTACGGCAAGGCTGCCTCTAGTAGGTATATGCTCGATAAATATATTATATTCTTATTCTATTGAAACGGTTACCAATTTTAAGCATATACATACCTAAGGTAGCCCTGCCACTCGCAATGCGATCAACCGTGTGAGAGAGAAAGAAAAATCGGACTACTATAATATACCTTTCTCACTCGCTTAAACGTGCTGATTGATCGGTGGGGAAGGGCAATATATATTTCGCTCCACTCGCTAATTGGTGGTCGGGGAATATAACCCTCACGCAATCAATCAGTGCTTCTATATAGAAGGTGTATGCTTGAAGGTTACCAATAACATGATTACAACCGAATTGTCACCCAAATATCCCTTTAAGATTTTTTTACGTTAACCGGACTTTAATGAAGATGTCCTTAAGTATTTGACACTCAAGTCACAAACAAAGCAGCTTTTCGTCTTTTTCTTATTTTCTACAAAATTTTTATTTGTAAAGTGATTTAAATGCAAGAAAAAGTCTCTTAAAATGTCGAATAATGAAAACCCAACAGGCCAAAATCGTCAGGTGCCTACGGAAACATACAAGTGTTCCCAGTGCAACTTTTACACAAATCATGAATACTATTTACAACAACATAGTTTAACTCATAGTTTACAAGTTTTAATGGAGCACTATAAACGTAATCAAACTAACTATGACCCTAGTACACAGTCACAAGCCTACATTAAACCACCCAATCTATCTCATACAGTGCAGACACCCCCCAAGATCTTACGATGCATGCCATGTAATTTTGAAACCAACCAAGAAACATATTATAAGCAACACATATTAACACACAATTTACAGCTTCCTGTTGATCCCTATAGGATGGTTGTACAACCTAACTTTGAAAGTAACGAAGAAAGTTTTATGAAACCAAATAATCTGGGTCAAAATATTCTTTCCATGGACACATTTAGTTCTCGTGGTTTTGAACCTAGCAATGAAGTTAATGTAAAACCTCATGATCTTACTCAAAGCACTAATAGCTTTGAAGCTGTTTTAATTAAGCCACCTGATGATAGACTCTATATATGCACCATTAGCAACTGTGGATATCAAACACATGATGAAAGTGACTTAAAGCAGCACAGACTTACTCATGATTTGCAAACTCCTTGTCCTGAAGTTTTAAGGTAGGATTGTATGTAAACATCTATTAATATGTTTTGGTTTTTAATAAGAGGAACTTTAAAAAGAGTGCTGGAAAGATATTGAAAAGCTTATAATTATTTTTTATTTTTTTTTAAATATATTTTCAAACTTATAACCAAGGATGGTGGACTTACAGGAGTGCTCGATTTTTACTGTTTGTCTGCAGATGTAGGTTATGTTTATGGCGTCACCATTTTCCCCAGAATGTAGATTTAAGTTATTAATTGTTGTTAAATATTCAACTTTTAAAACTTAATTTAGATGTACACCTACTATTAGATCTATATTGTATACCATTTAATAAAATTAAGACTTTATCCTGCTAAAACACCTCCGCTTATAAAGGATATTTAAAATGCATTTTTCCCATTTAGGTATTAATTTTTTACTGAATATAGGTAGTAAAACTTAAAATTAGCTAAAATAAAGTTATATAAATATAATTTATTATAATACATATTTTTATATTTATAAATTCCGTTCAAAGAAATAATGAACAGTCAATGACCCCTGTCTTTGTAACTTGCACCTACGCTAAAAATACAGTAATAAAAACTTAATTAAACTATAAACAATAAAAAACAAACTTAAACTAAAGTTCCAATGTCTAAAAAGCTAAAAGTATAACCAAAAACATGAAAAAAGCTTTTAATGCGATATGAATCACAAATTGTATACAAAACAATAGGGAAAATGATTACACAAAAGATTTAAGAGATTATTTAACCAAAGTTTATTGCTATTCTAAAAATTAATAATAAACTTCTATTAAATTAGCTCAGAACTGTGACTTTCATAAAAACACCAAGTGTATCACTGAGACTTCTTTGCGAGGGATAAACCGCAGTGAAATTTTGGTCTACTGCATACTGGAATTAGTGGTACTAGTAGGAGTAATAGTGGAATTACTGCTAGAATTATTGTCATTACTAAGGGTATTAGTGGTATTAAATATATTTTACGGTCTAATATGGCATCCATGTTTTCTGAATAATGTATTTATCGAACAACTGACAACAACGCAGGTGTTTTATTGGATCTCATTTGCAATATACTCTTGGTCGGAAATTTTTAAATTTTTATGAATTGTGTTTATTATAGATGTATCAAAATAATATATTTATTAAGTAAATTAAATAGCTATTGTAAGCACTTACCGAAAAACTCAACATCTCATATGGGTCTATGCAAAGAAACTAATTATTTGTAAATAAGACGAGTGTGTCAGTTTGCAAAAAATTGAAGTATTGTCTTGTAGAAACTATGAACTCCGAATATTACAAAGGCCTGATGCAATATTTAAGAAATGATGATGTCTGTCCACATCTGCTTGACTTCCCAGATTTACCACGATGAAACGCCTTGCTCTTCCTTAAAAAAATGTAGTGTCTTCTGTTTATGTAGAAATTTGTTCATATCATTTCGCATTTTTTGTTTACTTTCCTAGTAAAATATAATTTTTAGGTGTACTAAATGTGATTTTGAAACTCATCAGGAAAAGGATCTTAAGCATCACATTAAAGAGCATCAGCAATTAATTGAGCCTAATACACAAAATATAAATGTAAATAATGAGGATAATAGTCAGACACCTAAAGAAGTCTTTAGGTAAGTATTTGTCTTTAGCCCATACTTTTAATTAATTTTTTTTTTATATATGGATCTTTATTAATTACTTTATGTGGATATACTGTTTTATGAAGTTCTAACAATCTAAACAGGAAGCTCATTATATAGGGTTAACAGGTAGTAAGAATAGTAAGATTTTATGTAAAAATATAATAATATATAATATGGCAAAATTATAGTTAAAGAATACTTTTGGATATTTGTAGGTATGTATTTTTAGTATTCTCTTTGTTTAGGCATTATTGTTATTATTTGATGATGTACTTATCTCTCCATCTACGATTATATAAAGCCATTTTTAAGTTTAGTTTTGAATTTTATAATCAAAATATAGTATAGTAAATATTGCACCAAATGGATTTCAAAGTTATTTTGTATATATTTTGTGCTAATACCGATAATTTGTTCATTTTCAATTAAAAAAATAATTGAACAATAAAAGTATTGCATTTGTTCAAAAAGTCAGTAACCATGGTTAGTTTTGTATGAGTTTTTCTCAATAGAAAATGGTCAGATTATAATAGACAAAAAGCAAGAGAAATATTTTAGACTATAACCTGCTTTAAACTATTACCACTACCAACAAACTCAAGGACTAGAATTAACGCAACGCCAGTTTGTAGGCAGGGTGTTTGGTATAGTGATCTGTTTGTTTTTGTTTTGGAAAAACGTAAACAAATTGCCAGATCTCAAAAACCAAAATCAGGAAATTACCTTGAAAATGTCATAAAATTATTCAAAAATATTGGTTTTTGTGTTAATATAGTGAACATCGATTTAAATATAAACATTTATTAATATGACAGTTCCAAGCACCGACAACAAGCTTATTTTGGACAGCTGCAGCATTCGTTTAATAAAAAATGATAGTAAATCAGGTGTTGTACAGCACTTCGATGTCATTTTATCTCTTTCTAGTAGGTTGTATTATTTAATAACACTTTTTGTAAACTGACTTGATCAACAGCAACCAAATTGAGCATCTAAAGTAAATGTCATATCTGTCTGTCACTTCAGATAATAAACAAAAATAGTTTTCCGGCTTTAAAAATAATTTTTAACAATAAAGAATTATCGATTTATAAAAATGTGATTTTTGGTGCAATGCCATAAACATTGAAAAAGTTATTATTTCCTGAGTTATGTTATTCAGTGTCTTTAATCAATATTGCCGTGCAGTGTGTTTACAAGAACTATCCCTTCTTGCCCCCCTAAATATGTTAATGCCAAACAAGGTTTGTTTACTTTATTTCTATCCAAGAATTCGTTGACCACTACAAACTAGAAGCTATTGCAGTATTTAAAAAAAAAAATTAATTTAATTTTTAGATGTGATCATTGTGACTATGAGACAAATCTCAAGGCATTTTTAAAACGGCACGTTTTACAACACACTATAAAAGTCGAGGTTAAAATGGAAATAGAAGAAACATTTAGATGCTCACAGTGTGATTTTGAAACGGAGCATGAAAAGTTTCTCAAAAGACACGAAATGAGTCATAAAGAAAATCAGAAATTTAAATGTCAAAAGTGTAAGTTCGAAACACTGTACAAAAAAATGTATTTAAAGCATCTGCAAAAGCATAAATCTAAAAAGAAAGACAAGGACAGTGAAACGAAGGTGAAAGAAAAGAAAAATATAAATAATATAAGGTGTAATGAATGTACCTTTGAAACGAATTCCCAAGAGCAACTGGACATTCATAAAAAGCTTAAACATACTGATGTAGATGATTATGAGATTAATCTACACAAATGCCCATATTGTAAGTACCAGACCAATTGGGAACCATGCTTGAAGAGGCATGTTGAAAGAGAGCATCCTGACAGCAAACCCATTAAAGTTAAAAAAGAAAAAGAAAAGGATAAGAAAAAAGTTGAAGTTAAAATAAATAAACAGGTATAAGATTGTAATAACTAAAATATTTAAAAAGCAAATTTATGTTGTTACTTAGTTTTTTGTTTGGTAAACGTAAAAGTTTTTAAATATAAATTGCATGTGAAGAGCCGGCGGGAAAAACAATGAATATAGTAAAATAGGTAATTTGAGATAAAGCATTTTTTTTATTATTTTAAACTTATACAGATGGATTAAAAAACGTCCTAAAAGAATACAATTTTTATGGCAGCAAGCTACAAATAAAACTAGTTAAATTATTTTTTTGAGAGTGAACAGGTTTCTTCGTAAAAACTTTTCTTAACACATCATCTGAACCTCAATAAAACCAAAAGTTTGTAAAGTAAATTCTAGGGAACGATTACATAATACTTATTTTTTCATGTTTATTTTTTTGCTTTCTGACTGCTTTTTTGTTACTTACGTCAGTCGTTCTTTTAAAAATAGTAAACAGTTCTACAAAGATCACGCGATTCCAGGACGGCTAGACCATCAGCGGTAAAATTGTAATCGCGGCATTATTTGCACTTAGGTACATGTAAATATTTCGTAACTATAAGGGTTTTATTCCTGTAAAGTATACCAATGACTTTCATCGTTTTTTTCGCCGACTCTTCATGTACTATAGTCAAAAATTACTTTAAAATATGCATATCTTACTAATAATTTTTTTGTTTTTATGTTCAGTATTATAGACTCGGATTACTTTCAAGGTTACAGTTAACCAAGGATTTTTATGCATTTTGGTTACAAATCCTTGGTTTAACTATAACCTTAAAAATATAGCAAGGGTGTAATACTTGACCTAAGTAATTTACTCTGACATAAGCTATTATTTTAATGTTCTTTTCATTCAAATATACACAAAATAAACATTTTTCCTCATAGTCATAATACTGTTAAAAATATCAAAGCGCTGTCGAAGAAAAATAAATATTATATTTTAAGAAAATAATTTGTATTTTTACATGCTTTTGATATTAATTTATTGCATAGCAAATAGCAGATATTAATTTTTAGTCCTAAAAACATTTTATTTAATTGGTATTTTAGATAAAAAAAGAAAAAGACCTTGAACCACGCCAAAATGACGTCTTTAGGTGCGACAACTGTGATTTTTCAAGTAAAAGTAAACATTATCTGATCCTGCATTTAAAACGTTCACACATAAAATCAGAAAAAACTGCCGTGAAAACGGAAAAGTCCAATTCAAACGCAATCAAACTATACGAGTGCAAATTTAGAAACTGCAAATTTCAAACATCTATAAAAAGCAATTACGTTCACCATCTCAGGAAACACCAGAGTCAAAATCCACAAAGAGTTATGTTTCATTTTTGCGACCTTTGTGATTTTATTGCAAAAACTGAAGAAAATCTAGCTGATCATAAAAAACGATTACATCTAGACCATTTAAGGTAAGTTTAAAAGGAGAACTATAACCTATAACAAATATGTTAAGAAGTGTATTCCTTTTTAAATAAGTAAATAGATAAAGATATTTCAATTTTTAGATTTTATTTATCAATTAAAGCTCTTAAGTTATCAATCAACATTAAAGAAAAATAATACTGGTTTATCAGTCAACTAATAGTAACAAAATGGTAACGGTAATTTCAATAGAAACTAAAAATAGGACCAGAAAAATCTTACTTAAAAATAAAATTGAACTCTTTAATGCCTTGATTAAATATATATGTTGTAGCCACATAGTAAATTCGGCCGTTTTTTTTTAAATGGCTAGACACTTTATATAACGTGGCCACATTGTAAAATAATCGTTTAGTTTGAATTGTTTTATAATACAAGTAAGCTTTTAAACCAAGTAAAATTATTCTAATATGTGCTACTGTCTACTGTGTATACCATTACTTCTCATTTTGTATATATTCTTAAAAAAATTATTTTTATAACTCTAAAAAAATACTTACCCACTAAATTTATTTTATATTTTACAGACAAATGTACAAATGTGGTCAGTGCAACTTCAAAACTGTGTATAAACACAGCCTAAAAACTCATTCGATAAAGCATAAAAGATACACCTGTAATGTATGTGAGGAAGAACTGGAATCTGCATATGCCCTAGTAAAACATAGAAGAACTCACCAAGTAAACCCCAAAAATAGAATATACCTTTGTGATGTATGTGGATTTCAGAGTAAAAATGATAGGTCTCTTAAAATGCACAAGAAAACACATAACCCGGAATTCAAATGCCCAGATTGTCCTTTTCAGACACATAGCAAGGTAATTATTTTTAATGTATTATGTTTAATTTGAACTGAGTTTCTATCCGCTTGGAAAATCGGTACGAATTTTTAAAAAATCGAAAATTAAAAAGTCTTAAAATTTCTTGAAAATTTGTTAAATCAGAGCATTCTTTATTTCTAAAAAATAACACTTAGAATACAAATATTAAAAAATTAATAGAGTCCGACTGAAGGTTCGGTTTTGGCCTAAAATTGCACTGAAACCATATATAACCTAACTTTAAGGGTAAGTGGCCGAAACGTAATTGTGGAGTGTGATCGCCGACCGGCGTAGCTGTGTTGAATTGATGCTACATATTTTTCTAGCGCATAAAAGATTAGGTATTCAACAATAATTAAAATACTCAGTTAATAATATCTAGTTTTGCACTATTAGTTTGTATCCAAATATTGTGTTTTGACAGAGTTTACCCTCAAGAGGGAGTCTTTAGTTGATATTTGTTTATGTTTTATGACAAAAATAAATAACTATTTTTGTAATGTACTTTTATTATTGCTATTTATTTTATTTAACACGAAATAACTGTCTCTATGTTTGTAAAATATACACTAGGTTTCAGTATGAAATTAAAATTTTAATACGTCATACATATTTTGATTTCGGCCGAAACGGAGATCAAGGCCGAGGATTTGTTTTCGGCAAAAATCTTGTTTCGGTCGGACACTAAAAATATCTGAGTATCGGTTTTCAACAAAATGGGTGGATGATCATAATACACTTTTTTTTAAATTATAAATAACTTTCTGTTTTACCCTGTTTATAGCTTCCAAAGATATTAAAGTAAATTATAGTCCCGAAGGCAGGTAAAAATTTGGTCAATTATTTCCTTTCAAGTGATAATTTGTGGAATGCATCTGAGAGTTGTATCATAAAGCTTCGTGAAGGTCAGCTGCGGGTCCGTTGGGGCAATGAGCGGCGGAAGTCTTTTTAATAATGATAAAGCACTAAATTTCAAAATGACAACGTTAATTCACAACTAACTAGTATTTTTATTGTTGTTCATAAATATGAGGCGATAATAAAGTAACAATTTTTAAAAATAACATCTAACTTGCAAACGGTGTAACCGAAAAATCTAAAGTTTTCACCATGGATGTATATTTACATGCTCTTTAATAAACTTTAAAATACTTTTTTTTCCAGAATAATTAGGAAAATCAATAATTCACCTAATTAAAAATTACTTGAGATTTTCTATATCCCGCCCGACGACCCGGTATATGCAGTCATTTCCTCCTAACTAAAAACTAAATAAATCGTAGCTAACCCAATATCTCGAAGAAAAAAACAATCAGTTGACTATAACATGGTGCTTTATACATGAGCTGGTCGCTCGAACATGAAAAAAATACTTTCAATGATTTTCTCTCAATTAAAAATTTACCTGGTGATGGCTTATATGCATCTATGGATAAATATATATGTCAGCTGGTTGTATCTCGGTGCAAAAACCATTTTAAAAGTTACAAGAATAATTTAAGATACTTAATTTCCTTCCGGATAAAAATTTGTAAGCTGATTGTCAATATACTGCTGTTATTAATTAAAAAATCAGCCAGCAGTAAGTCAAGGAAAACGCTGTCAGCTGATGGTTTAAATTTTCGATAAAAGCTCCCGCCTAAGTCCTGCGTTAGAACTCACAAAGTATCAGCTGACGGTTTTTGCACCAAGATACAGCCAGCTGACATATATTTATCCATAGTTGCATATAAGCTATCATCAAGTAAATTTTTAGTTGAGAGAAAATCATTGAAAGCATATTTTTTTTATGTTCAAGTGACCAGCTGACATATAATGCATCATGTTATAGTCAGCAATAGTTATTTGTGCAATCAGTTGGGAAAAGCAGTATTTTTCATAACAAGCAGATTTCTGCGAAAGGAGCAAAGCAAGTTCTGCAAAAGAATGTGAGTTATGAAAAATATTGTTTCATACAATATTTTTTCTGATTTTAAATATGATATAATTCTTTCTAATTCAAGTTTAAAATATAAAAAACTTTAAAACTCATTGACGTTGTCAAATATCTTACTTTTTATCACCAGTTGCGAAAAATTCTACTTTTCGTAACTAGTTATGAAAACTAAGATATTTCACAACATCAATGATTTTTGAAAAGTGTCACTTAAAATGTCAAAATTACAAAAATAACCATTTTTCTTTTTTTAAATTTTTTAGGTAATAGAACAAAAAATGATATCATACATAAATCTGTAGTTTTTTTTCAAAATAAAAAAAAACATTTGGGTATATAAAATCGTAATTATCAGTACAAACCTTAAAAGAAATAATGAATTAAATCCATGTGCGCGACAAATTAGAAATCGCGGGAATGACGGTTTTATTGTTTTATTTAGGTTTAGAGGTTCTGGCAGTCTATAGCAATATATGATTTTTTTTCCAATGATTCAAAATGTAAATTTTTATTTCGTTGTGGGTTACATCAGAACTAGGGTATCGATATATGTGTCATGTCACTTTTACAGTCGTCATATTATAGAAAGTGGTTAATTTACACATACGGTATAAATCTGATTTAAATTTTTTTGTGAAATTTAAAAGAGAATATTATATAGGGTGTTTGGTTAAGAAATATACAGTATTATTTTGTATTGCAATAACATAAAGCTTAATTGTTTAAATTTAAAATTTTAATATTTTACCTAGAGCCAAGAGTTGTTTAACCATTTTTCTTTTTCATTAATTAGATAAAATAACCAATTATCCTGTACATTTAACGTTACAAGGTTATAAAGATTATAGTTTGAGAGTAACTGGCGATTTATAGACTTGACGTTTCGTTGCTATTATGGTGCTTTTTTCCCGTCTGTTCATAAATTATTCAATTTATAAACTGGATGTTGGTCTTCTTAACCTTTAGTTTAAGGGTGTGACAGTCAGTGTCAATAAAGTTACTTGTCACTGAACGCATTTCCCTTTAGTCAATGTTTATGTACTTTTTAGTTTATGTTTATTAAAAAGTATTTAAAATAAAACAAATTATAACTTAAAAATAATAAATATTATAACGAATCAGCAGCACATGACTATGACGTGACTTAAAGAAGCAATCTTTTTGGCAATCTGGCCAAGTCGAACGACACACACACATCAACGTTATATTAAACGCCAAAAGTTTAACTTGCCAACGAGAACATTACCGATATCGGGACGGTCAAGTTTATAAATTGACATTTAGGAATGAATTTTTACTTCCAACATTTTTATTTACAGGTAAACTTTCAAAATCATTGCATAAACCACAAGGGTGCCGATGAAGTAACAATGTTTCCCTGTCCCCACTGTTCATACCAATCGAGACTAAAACGCAATTTAGCATGGCACATGAAGCGTCACGCTGATCCAACAAAAGTCAAGCTCTTTAAGTGCCCCCACTGTGAATACCAGACGTTTACAAATGCACAGCTTAAGTCACATCTTATGGTACATAAAAGTAAAGAAGAGGTTATCATGCTGAAGTGTGACTTTTGTACGTTTGAAACGAAACGAAAATCAAATATGGTACAGCACCGATTAAGGCATTTAAAAGACTCGCCTGATGTGCCTCTGTTGTCATGTCCAGACTGTAATTATACGACCGTAGCTAAACGACACTTAAACAAACATAGAAAAACACACAACGTGAATCCAGACAAAATGTTCCAGTGCACTTATTGTTCATATAAAATTCACCGGAAGGTATACCTAATGAGGCATATGGAGAATCATAAAAACGTTGAAACATTTGGAAATGATCAGTGGCAGAGATATACATTCCCCCCACAACCACAAATGGCCATTACAGGTATTACTGTGGTGCCTAATTTGGGGCAGAATTTACCACAAAACTTGGGACACTCTTTAATGTGAGTGGTGTGATTATAAAAAAAGTAGATGGCAGTATATCGACATATTTTATGTAGATTAGTACCGTGGGTATTAAACTATGAGATTTTTGTAAAGTCTAGTTTAGAGTATTTGAAACAACTCTAGGATAAAAACGAAAACACCAATAAAATAGGACAAAAATGGGAGCTTGTGATAAAAAAAACATTCATAAAAAAGCTTTTTAAGGTGTCAGTATTGAAATGACCCCTATTGGCTAGTAAAAGTTGTCTTATGCCAGCCACACACAATCCTCTGAGGAAAAACTGCACGTCTGGCCTTAGGGATTGCAGGATTGTATATGTGTGTGTGTGTGTGTCTGTGTGAGTGTGAGAACGGCTTTGTTTTACCGGACTGTGCAGGTCGCTGGCCAGCCTGCGCATCATTTTCTCTCAGTTCTGAAATGTGTGTGGGTACCTTTACACGGACTAAGATATGGGGGATGCCAGACATTCCTCGACAAATTGCCTAATTGTGCTATTTTACACAACTTATAATCGCTGTCGCCAACAAAAAAATGTTGTATTATTTCTTCACTATTTTCAGTCATTTTTAAAAAATCCAAGTTTAACAGAAAATAAATAGATTAAATAATACATTTATTTTTTTGACATATAGTCCTACTGACTTTTTTGGTCTGTGGAAATGGTCAAATTTCATATTAAGCCATTAATATACGGTTGTAAGCGATAGTGTCTCCTGCCTTTATGGTCCTTGATAATGTTTATGTTTAATATTATGCCACACTTGAAGATGGTAAGCGTGATTATTTGTTGGTATGTTTAATTTATAAAACTTTTTTAATGCTTTTAGGCAAGTAAAATCTAGAATATAGAACTATAGACTAAAATTGAATGCGAGATTATGTTTATATTTTTTATACTTTAGAAATAGTCGCCAAAAGAGATAAATTACTTTAAGTTTTATAGTATATATCGGGAGTCCTCTGTTTAAGGATCTTTTAGACCTTTGTAGAGATGTAGAATTAAAATATTTTTATTTTCGAATACCAGAATGTCATTAATAATAAGCAAACAGTGATTAAACTAACTTCATGAGTTAATGTCCAGTTTCTTGCAGGTTAATATTTATTTATTTGTCGTGCTGATAAAATTACCAAGAACATATTTTTGAGATAGGTTACACAATTTCTTGAAAATGTAAGTGGTAATATTATAAAGTTTTTAAGATGTGAGAAACAATGCTTGACCTCTAGACCGAAATTTGTCAGTGAAAATTAGAATCTGGCTAATTTCATAGATCATACTCTTTTCATGTGAGAAATATATGTATATTTTATATGTTTCTTGGAAAGGGTTTTCCAATAAGCATGTCAGAACTTTAAATGAAACACAATGATAACTAAAAGTTATAATCCACTAATATTTTATTTATTTTGAAGAACTATCATTGACATTATGTTTTAAAAATAATGTTTAAATGTTCTTCGCGCCTTCGCCTAGTTTCATGCATTCTGGAGGGCCAATTCTCCATTACTTTTTGTCACATTTCACGTGGTATTTTTTTTAATGGTGCGTTGAATTTTCTGTCTAAGGTCTTGACTTGTTTGGGGATTATTTGTAAAAATTAGAGATTTCACATAGCCTCATAGAAAATAGACCAAGATCGCAAGACCTTCCTAGCCAGTTTACATTAGTTTTTCTGGAAATAACGCGTTTAGGAAACCTTTCTTGCAACAAAGCGATTGTGTCACGAGCTGTATGGCACGTGGCACCGTCTTGTTGAAAAAAAACATTGTTTTTGTCTATATTTGTCAGTATATATTCCGTTATCATATTCCTATATCGTTCATCATAGACCAGGAGCTGGCGATAAAAATTTGTGTCAAATTTTATTCTCCAGGAAACTCTATATATTCGATAAAGTACAGTCTCCTGATACCGAAAAGTCACTTCTTACACCTATAGGGTGGGACAATAATTGAGGAAGGGTTGAAATATAAACAATAGGGTTTGTCAAATTTTATTCTAATACATGAAAAAACGTTTCTTACACCTAGCGAGCGGGACTAAATTGTTCTTACAGCTTATAAACAATGTGATATTTTAAAAGCGCGTTGTCAAAAATTATTCTCTTTAAAATTTACACGAGAGGTAAGTTTAAACCTTAAGTAACAAGAAAAAAAAAGTTCCTACGGCTTGAACGCGGACCAAATGAGTTTTTACGCTGCTCTAATATTAAAAATTGAGAGCGCCCTTGTCTTAATGTAAATTATGCGCGGTAATAGGAATGTTCATAAACTGCTGCAGTTATAACAGAATTTTTAGCATAATGAATTGATACACATCAATTTGAAGGCAAGCTTATATAAGTATTTTATTAATTAATTTAATATATTAATTATGTTACTAATGAAAAAAAAAATAACATTTTTATGTATAAACTATTCTGGCTCATTTTTAATGAACAATATATAATATTTTTAGTAATGTATCTTTCCAATTAATATTAAAAAAAAAATGATCTATCACCCAACGATCGATAAAGTCGATCTACGTTATAAGGCTAGACGAACGGCAATCTCGTGCGACGGCGCACATAATGCACATACACAAGAAATTAATAATCTCCACATTGAAAACTACGGTTAGGCAATAAACACGTCTATTCAAATGGTTTGAAGGCAATCAAAATCAAATTTATTGATGATATCGTCGTTGACTCAACAGAAGAAAATGAAGGCATTTTTTAAAACTTATAATGATATCGATATGAATAAAATGAAATAGTCTATATTATAATAAGAATAATATTAAAATGAAAAGTTTAATGATATTTTCTGAATTATCCGTTTTCTCGAAATTTTTAATTTTAGATGAGCGTAAGAACTCATTTGGTTCGCGTTCAAACCGTAAAAACTTTTTTTTTCTTGTTATTTAAGCCTTAAACTTACCTCTCATATAAATTTTAAAGAGAATAATTTTTAACAATGCGCTTGTGAAATATTACGATGTTTACAAGCTGTAAGAATAATTTAGTCCCGCTTGCCAGGTGTAAGAAACATTTTTTCATGTATTTCTTATTGAAAAGTAATTATCACGTAAATTTCAAGGAGAATAATATTTGACAGAGACCTCTTAAAAAGATACATGTTCGAAAACGTTTTCTGCCTATATGTCCCGCTGACTGACCTTGGCATGATAATGTACCTTTCTTACTGGGCGAAAATAACTGATTCCATTAGTATGGCGGAGAATAAAATAACACATACTTTTTGTCGCCAACTCCTGGTCTATCAGTAACAGTAACACGATTTCCATCGATATCTGGAAAAAAGTAAGGTCAAGTCACACCTTGTGCCCAAAAACCACCATATTGTAACTTTCTCAGGATGAAAAGGCAGCTCATGGATCTCTTGAGGGTTTTCTTTAGCCTAAATCCTATGGTTCTCCTTATTAACAAAAAGGTTAAGACAGAAATGTGCTTCATCAGAAAAAAATATTTTTTGCCCGAAATGAGGGTCGTTTTTCAGTTGCTCTCAAGACCAGTTGGCAAAATTTCGACGCATATGATGATCAGCTGGTTCAGTTGTTGGCTTATTTAAATTTTATATGCCTTCAGATGCAGATCATGTGCAAAATTCTCCAAGTGGTCGTGTGAAAAAGGTTTACTTCTTGAGAGCGACGTGGAATTGACAGTTCGGATAGTCTCTTACACTCTGGCTTAGAGCAGCGATGTTCTCCCGAGATCAGGCAACCCGACGACGTACAGAGGTTAACTTACCTGCAACTGACCCACTTCGTTCAAAATTGTCGACGAGACGGTAAATAGTGCTCTACGTTGGTCGATTATGTTGATTATAAATTTCTCGCAACGCTCTAAATGTCTGGCAAACTGAACACTCATTTTGGTGGTAAATACGAATAATTTCTACTCGCTGTCGAATTGTGTACTTCTTTTCCATGATCAATTGCTCACTACTGCTAGACACAACTACTGACGTTTGTACTTCACATGTCACGCAGTGTCGTTGCTATGACATTTAAAAGTTCTGACGCCCTTATTGGAAAACCCGTTATATGTTATGGACCAAGTGATTATTTTAGGCATTATGTATAATGTCCGGTCATTATTAATAATGGCTACGAGTAGTTTAATAAATTTTTACAAGTTTTCACATTGTCTGGTCATTATGAAAAATGCTATAATGTGCCCAGGCATTGTTATAAATTGACCTTTTTAGTACATGTGCGATTTTTATAAAAAAAACAGCTAATCAACGCGCTAGAAACAACAACTACCGCCATCGCTCAGTGTAATAAATCATAAATTATTGCAGATAAATTCATACCACGCGTCCATAAGGGTATTCCGTTTTGACACTTTAAGTTATTTTGTATGCGGCAAGTGATTATATTAAATCTCGACCGACAATCGTAATAAAAATAGTTCATATTTAATAAATAAGTTTTAATCAGCCTCTCTAGGAGATAAACAGCATTATACATAATGCTTGGGTAATATTAGTTTAATGGTAGTTATTATATTGACTGGCAGTACTGGGCATTTTGTATATTGCCTGGGCATTATGAATAATCACCAATTATTCATATTATGGTCCATAATATATACGAGTGGGTTCAAAGGGGTCAGAGTAAAATATTTCAAAAAATTGAATTAAGGGTAAAATATGAAATTTAATGTTAAAAAAACTTTTTCGCGAAGTGGTATGTGGTAAGTTCTTAAAAACATTTTTAAGGACACACACTTGTACATTTTTTGTCAAAATTTTTTTTTTTGGAATAAGTCACTTTTTAAAAATGAGATATATTTAAAGGTAATATCCTATTGGTATTTTTTATAGGCCTAGAATTTTTTTTAAGAATTAAAAAATCTATGAGATACTCAAAGGAGTGTGTTCTAAGTCCATTTGCTAAAGAATATAAGTTGTGTTTGCTCTGTATCATTTACTATTAACCCTTTCGCTGCTACTGACGCCTATTGGCGTCAGTGCTAAGGACGCCTTTTGTTGTTCGCTCTTACTGTAAACTGCTGTAACCGCCAATGGTCTTGTTTCATACAATAAATAAAAAACTTCTAGAAAATACATAAAGAATACCTATATGCCTTTTTCGACTTTAAATATAATAACCGTTTTTAGGAGTTTATTCTTTATATTATTTTTCTTTTTTCGTAAATTTGCTTTTGTCATACAAATAATAAAATAAAATATTTTTGCCTATAAATAAAAATTAAACAAAATTTGAGCCAGTATTTTTTCGCCAAAGAATAAACATTGTTTTTTTTTTTTGCTTATTATTATGTATTTGTTTATTAAACATTCCAAACTAGCATTAATTTACTATAAAAAACGTTTTTACCATAATTTTTGCACCAAAAATCATTAAAAAAGTAAAGCCGCAACCCGGTATTAGGTCGCTCGGAGAGATAGCAGCGAAAGGGTTAAGCAGATAATCATTATACAAAACAAGAAATAAACGTTGCGTTTAGCCAATCTAAGTAACTAACATCAGCAATAAAATCACTGAAAGTATTTGCAAATTAGTCCTGTAGATCAAGTTATTAAATTTTGCTATTTGGCATATTAAATTGTGCAAATTTAATGATATCTTATTTAAAAAGTTAATCCACAACACTATAGTCTGACCGATTTCTCATTAAGAAAGTAAAGTAAATAATATATAATCTTGGCAATTTGCCAATGAAGACGATGCAATATTTAGAGAAATCGTTTACTACTTACACAATTCAAAATTTATATTGAAACTATTAAATTCACTGTGTTGCTTATACTATTTTTTTTTTATTGTAACAATCAGAAGAATCGATTTACAATTATCGAGTAATCTTAATTGGAAACCGGTCATCATTTACACATAGTTATGATTACATATTTAATTTTTTCTGTCTACCCTCTTTAATTCCACTAATGGCTGGTTGCATCAACAAGTTTAAAGGTATGTTTCCTTCCACGCGGCTAACGCACTACGTTAGCCGCAAAGCACTCCTACTCATGTTTTTAAATGTGCCTGGTTTGTTCCGAGCGGCCGTCGTATGCGTCCGCTGTCAACGACTGCAATTGATGCGACTGGACTGCTGAAGAAGCAGTGTAGCCGCAGTCGTGTCTGCGTCTGATATTTTGTTTGTGTTGTTTTGTGTGGAATGTCCGGTGTTTTTTTTAATTGTTAAAAATTGAAACTTTATGTTTTAAATGAGATCCTGATTTTTTATTACGTATTTTAAGAGCTTTTAAGATCCCAAATCCAATGATGTTTCGCACTTATTCAAAAAAATCAGTTTAATGTTGTCCCAAGATCCTGCCAAAAATATATTGTCTGACTCTAACATATGGTTTCTTATGAAAATTGCCATTAATATAATTTTTTCGAAGTGCAATACATTATTGGTTTTGGGAACTTAATAGCTCCTAAAATACATAATAAAAAAATCCAGGGCCGTATTTAAAAAAACAGTTGATAATGGCAGCTCAAAGACGAAACGTCGGTGTATAAATCTAATAACACTATCTTGTAGAACAGAAAAAGTAGCAATGGAAATGTAAAAGTTATTTTGTTACATCCATTCAAATAAAGTCATAAAAAAATAAAAACGAAATCGCGAATAATCGTTTTTTTTCCAAAAGTAAGTATTCGAAAATTTTAAAGTTCTAAGGTGGCATTTTGATTAGCATCATATTGCGCAACTTTGCCTTCATTTAACCGACCTCGTATCTCTTCAAGTTTCCGAGATCCTAATGATAAGACTCGAATTTGGTACACTCTGTACAGATTTACCTTAATACAATGGCTAATTTTTCCTCTGGGATTATTGGATATTCAACCCTGTTGTATGGCTCGGACTTTATATCGTCTTAGTCAAAAATAAAACTAAACTGTGCTTTATTCAGTCTAAAATATTTTCTAAATTTTACTTCATCCTGTTGCAGATGTCGATTTATTAAGGTAGTATAACAACCCTTATAGCGTCTTACTTTCTGAAATATTGGATTTATCAAGGCATTGCTATGTTTCAGGTTGGCTAATTGTAATAGTATTTCGTCATCCTCTTTTTCTTCTAATAATAAATATATTGCTAAATCATCTATCACGAATCTTACCAAAGATTATTCCCTTTACATTAATAATTTTGCTTTCGCGAGTTTGAGCCGCGGTCCTAAGAAACCACCTGATTAAATGGAGGCCATACGTTAGTCGCATGCGACGGCCGCGTGGAAGGAACCACACCTTAAGGAACCTGCCTTTTTGGCTATTTTAAGGATTACCTTATGGGTTTCTTAAAATTTTTGGTGCAACCGGCCATAACTATTTTTAGATAGAGCTCGTTTTTTTCCATGAGTTGTATAAAAAATCCTCGAGTATCCAAGGAGATAATTTATTATTTATTTTAATAAAAATATCTTTTGTTAGTGGTCCAATTTATTGTTAGTAAGCTTAAACATTTTTATATTTTCATTTCAAGCACAAGTATTATGTATTTTGTACAAAGTAGCTTTAAACATGACCACACATTTGATTAAATAATTTACTTTATAAGATATGTATTAGGTTATAGCAATATTATATAACAAATGTATGCTTTTATTTGCTGGGGTAACTAAATGTTTATGTTAAGATTTTTTAAAAATAATTAGTTTTTGAGGTGTCTAATAAGCCAGTTACCATGAAATACACCATATGGCAGTCAGATGTTTAAGCAAATAAAATGCAACTATGATGATTAAAAAAATATATATTTTAACATTTTTATTAAAATGTTTTTCTCTCTGCATGTTTCACATTGTGCAATTTAAAATTTTATGTTAACAAGAATTTAGATAGTTTGTACATTTACCTGTTAAAATCACCCTTTTTACACAAGATTTTTAAAATAATGTATACTAAATATATTAAAATTAAGTAATTATATTTACATTCATGTGTAATTAATTAAAGTATGTTTCTTTAAACAAAACATAAATTACTTATTGGATTTTTATTACAAGCAATTATTATTAGTATTTTTTTCTAAATAAATCACTTTGAAGTTCCATGTTTTGTTTAAGTAAGATTACATTGTTTTAGACATATAGTATGGATCATGAACAAAACCGTTTCTCCCATAAATTTAAAATGTATGTAAATTATATTTTTTTAGTTTAACTAAACTGAGTATATACAAAAATGTGTTTGTTCTTATTTTATAATCTTACTGAAAGTATATAGATTGAGTAAGAAATGGTTATAATATTAAATACATTTTTTAATAAAAATAGTATTTTTCTTACACCCTCAGCATAAAAACCTTATTAAACTAACTATAACTAATCATTTAGTTATTCCCTGTAATGCCTAGGTAAACAATGAATTAAAAATGATTATACTGCTTTCCTAAAATAGGAGGCATTACAGGAAATGACTGAATGGTTTCGAACAATAATAATAGGGCTATTACTATGTTTGCCAGCAATACATGTACTGACTAGTCATATCAGGAAATGACGGATTTTAGTGTTTAAAGCTGACATATACATAACAGCATATGTATGTAGAGCTCATGTTACTAATTTGTAATATACATATTTCACATCTAACAATTTTTTTTTTATTTTTTAACATCTTTTCCTTGATATGCTTCTGCCACAGTTTCAATATTCTTTCTTTGTGCTCTTGATGTTTTAAAAGTCCTTTTAGATTTCTCTTTTCTTTTTGTCATACAGTCCAACTGACTTTTTAATAATGTCATACCATCTTTATTCTTAGGCATGTGAATGTTCCTTATATGTTTAGCACTAACATAGAAATTTAACAGTGACTTTT
This sequence comes from Listronotus oregonensis, assembly GCA_019359885.1. Classification (NCBI taxonomy): domain Eukaryota; kingdom Metazoa; phylum Arthropoda; class Insecta; order Coleoptera; family Curculionidae; genus Listronotus; species Listronotus oregonensis. The sequence continues at coordinate 5,087 of JAHBCN010003494.1, read as the reverse complement.
GGTTACCTAGGTAAAAAAAAGATACATCATGAAAAAAAATATATATTTAAGAATCTTGTGAAATAAAAATTATAGCATATAAGATAAAGTAAGCTTTGTTATTCACAAATATTATCCTTTGCATTATTTTGATCTTTTTTTGGTGACTAAATTACCCAAAAAAATCGTTTATGATCTGTCATGGCAGTCTGCTGGTGCTTTAACCAAAGAATAAAGTAGAAAAATAAAGGAATGTTGTAACAAAATACACATTTAAACTATATTCAATATGTTGAATACAACTTTGCAACATGTTTCATTGTTTGATAGTATAATTTTTCACTTGTGACATTCTGTTGCATTTCTCACTTGTGTCTTTGATATTTTTAGTGTCTTTTGCTAATTTATCTACCGACTGTGGGAGTTTATCTACTTAAACATTTTGTTATTAAACATGAAATTGTGACATATTTTTTTTTGTAAAAGCTGTTTTATTTTTCATTGCTTAATTAATAATTTTGGGCTAAAGGACCTAAGTCGATGGCCTTTTGGGTGATACCAATAAAATTCTTATAATGAAATAAATACTAATTTTTGAGATTACAAAATAGAAAATAAAATGGTAAGTATAAGATAATACTTTTATAAAAGATCTAAATAAAATTATATTCTAACAGTGTATTGTTATTTAACCAGAAAATAAATTTTCAAAATTCAAACAATCCTTTATGTAATTATTTAGACATATTCTGTACAATGAAACTTAAAAAAATATATTAGTTTCTAGTTTAAAGATCTTGGTAAAATTAAAGAAATATTAGAGCTTTTAGAAAAATACAAAACAGAACATAGTATTAAATTTATCTAAAATAACTTTTATTGGAATGTCATGTCAGTCATCAATAATAAACAACATACTTTAACATTACATCATAGATAGATATACAATAATTTTAATCATTTTACCTCTCCTATCATAAAAGACTACATCCTCCATTTCAAGGTTCATATATGCATCGACACTGACTATTTTTCCTGTAAGAGAACATTCATTTCGAAGATCAACAGCAGTATAATAACCCTCCAGATTCTTTACTAAACCTGATAAAGTGTTAAAAAACTTAAATATTTCCTTTTTTGAAGCGTTACTGGTGTTCACCAACGACATTTTAAAAATATATACCTATTTTAAATTATCAAAAATAAACCGCAGAAAAATATAAACGAAGCAGGACTGTAATACAAAATAAGGTAAGTTGGAGGTAAAAGTGAAATATGTGTTTGAAGCATAAACTAAAGACGTTAGTGTATTGTGGCACGGAATAAAAAAGGGTTAGTATTGTGGTTTGAAGTTAAATTTAGTTTTAAATTTAAAAAAAAATTGTGAACCATAAATAAACAATAACAGCGTTGCCAACTCGCGTCTAGAGAAACCCCGCTGGCGCAACCGCTGGAGACCTTCTTGACAGTGTTGACACATGAAACACAAGGCGTGTTGTTAAATTCATCGATGGATCGTGCGCACTAATCGCTGTTTCATCAAGACATTTTTAAATTAATTGATGGAAAAGCGCTAAAGAAATATGACCGTTGTTTTAGTAGTATATGGACAAGGATAAAACTAGCGTGACGTCACGATAGATTTCAGCGCTAAAACATCTGATGAATTTAACAACACGGCTACACGGCCATCTTTCTTTAGCGGTTTAAAAACAGCTTGATGAAACAGCGATTAGTGCGCACGATTCATCGATAAATTTAACAACACGCCTGCCCTTATTATGCAAGGACTCGGCGCGTAATTTGAAAAGCAGGATTTTTCTGCATGCATTATTGCATTTAATGTAAAAAAAGCAAATCATGGGTCTTTCCTAATACGTCTCCGCATTTTTAGGTCTGAAACAGTGTTGTTCTTGGGCCAAGAAAAAACGTAACGTGATGACTCCTTAAAAAGTAATAGAATTCTGTAAAAAGTAATAGGTTCCATTTCAAAAGCGTGGTAGGTACCTGTAATTCTGAAAATTAATTGTTCTTTTTTTTGGAATTATCAAAAGGTCATAGATGTCGCCACATAACATAATAAAACGCAAATTTGATTTTTTTAAATTATAAATTCTAAAATAACTAAAACCAATCGCTTCTCTATCCTTATTTATCTATAAAAAAGTAATAAAGCAACTAAGTTATCATTTAGTGTATTTATTTATAAAATATTCGCTCTTTATAAAATTATATGTAATAAAAAAAGATAGTGGATAATCTGACAGCCATCGGTGGCCCACCGATGAATTAACTAAAAAACAACGAGGTTAGAAAAGGAACAAAATCGTTTTCAAATCAACGAGGTTAGAAAAGGAACTTTCAAATTCGTGAAACTTCAAACGTCAAATGTCAAATATCAATTGACAGCTGACTCAACAGGCTGATATCAGGGTACGTTCATAAATTAAAAGGCTTCGCAAATTGCAAATTTAAGCTAAACGTGAAAAAATCACAGAAAAAAATAGTAATAGATTTTCAAAAAACGTAACGACGTAACAGATTGTTATTAAAAGTAATAGATCTATTACAATAGTAATGACAAGAACAACACTGGTCTGAAATATAATTGGAGAAAATAAAAAGCCGCCTTGCTAACCAGAACTAACCATGATCCAAGGGTGGTAAACTTAACAAGGAGTACTCGATTTTTAGGCCCGGTTGTACAATGGACGTTCAACCGAAGTTCACTCTGATCATCGGTTCAACGGAAAAAAATCGTTGTACAAAGCCGGTTCAGACGGTGAACTGTGGTTGATCTTGAACGTCCGAATTTGGTCGTTTAAGATGAGTTCAACTCCTTTTAGAAATTTTTAACCTCACTCTTCTGACAGATTACCTTCATCAAATTTTGGCGACATACCGCGTTGAACCCGTTTATCTGACTATTTCTTTTTAACCTGTGCTAAAGAACAGCGAGAGAGGATACGCGGTAGTTAACGGTTAGTTCGCGAAAAAATGTTTCTTGTGTTTTAAATATTTTGTTATATTTTTAAAGTTGATACCTATACGGTTTTTATAATTAAAAATTGATCTTGTATGAAAAGATATGACAGACGACAAGGTTTTGTAGAATAACTTATTAATGTTGCACATTCTCGAGCCCCATAAATATACAGAAATAGACCAGATCATTTGAATATTTGCAATGACAAATAATTTAAGGCCAGATTTAGGTTAAAAAAAACAAGCTGTGAGATTTAATATAGATGAAATTTTTAAACAAATTTCATCTGTTACAGATAAGTAAGATTTATATTGTTTAATTACATTTAATTTTAAGTTTGGTAATTTTTATTACCACGGCCGATTTTATTGAAATTTTGTATACCGGGTTTTTTGGGGCGCTGTACAACTAAAGTCAAATTTGTCGACACTTTTTTTTTATGTTATAACGCCATGGACCTAACTCAAAATTGTACAAACTTCCTAAAATTCCTCCTTTTAAAACTGATTACAGCCAAAATTGAAGATTTTATGGAAATACACCTATTATTTTATAAGATACATTTGATTTCACCTTCATTTAACAAATATTTTTAATAAAAAATAGCACAACAAAAATATTATCTTTACTTTTAAAAATGTCAACAAAATTGTCTAGTGATTTTATGTTGGTACGCCATGGACCCAAGAAACAATTGAATGGCTTACTTTTCAAATTTAAATCGCGAGAAATAAAAATAATTCAAATTTATAAAGTAGGCCATTCAATTGTTTCGCGGGTGTCTGGAGTACCAACATAAAACTGTCAAATCACTAGACAATTTTGTTGAAATTTTTAAGAGTAAAAATAATATTTTTGTTGTTTTATTTTTTATTAAAAATATTTGTTAAATGAAGGTCAAATTAAATTTATCTTATAAAATAATAAGTGTATTTCCATAAAATCTTCCATTTTCTGTAATCAGTTTTAAGAAGGAGGAATTTTATAAAAGTTTGTACAGTTTTAAGGTTAGGTCCGAGTGGGGCGTTATAACTCAAAAACTAAAAGTGTCCGACAAAATTTGACTTCAGATTCGTGATTAGCGCCCCAAAAAACCCCAGTATACAAAATTTCAATAAAATCGGCCGTGGGCCCGGTAAGTAAAAAATTACCTTAAGTTTAAATGTTCTATTTATTTTTTTAGAAACCATGCACTAATTCCTACTGAAATGGTATGTATTGCTTTACGATTTCTAGCCACTGGGAGTTTTTTACAAGTTGTTTGAGATTTTGGAGGTATTGACAAGTCAACGGCAAGTTGAAAAATATCTATGGTTTTAAGAATCAGTTGCTGAATTGGGGCTAAAATTGATAAAAATGCTAAGAACTGCATCTGAAATTACCATTGTGAGGCGAGGATTTTTTAGCATTGAAGCCATGGGTGGCACGCATAATAAAATTCAATCTCCTGGAGGGACAGATGCAAAAAATTACAGGAAACAAAAAATGATTTATTTTTTTATACAAAATGTAGCTATTTAGCATCTGTGATTTATTTTGTCAGTAGTGATTGAAAAAAATGTAAAATTAAACAAATACAATACAAATACATACTCATAATTATTATTAAGTTGTTTTTTTTAATACAATCAAAATCCTTGATTAGGTTAAGTTGTGGCAATTTTTTTCTTCTTTTCTTTGTGGGCTTTGCAACTGATAGTTCAGGTAAACCTGCAGTGGTACAACACAAAATTCTGAACTGGGTTCAACAGTGAACTGCAGTTCAAGAAAACTTCTGTTGAACCATTGTTTGTACAACCGGGCCTTACTATTTGTCCGCAGATAAGGATATGTTTGTGACGTTACCGTTTGGCCCTGAAGGTCGATTTATTTTATTAATTTTTGTTAAATATTCAACTTACAACTAATTTGGATGTGCACCCACTATTAGATCCGTACTATATACCATTTGATAAAATTGAGATTTTATACTACTTGTAAACAAAACAATAGGCACAGCGATTACGTCAAAAATGCGTCACAAATATCGAATTGACATTTAAATTGCCATATATATGGGCTTAAATGGGATCCAGCACTCCTTGTAAGTTTACCACCCTTGACCATGACGTTGTTAAAATTT